>VWYK01084226.1:47488-61367 GCA_013399775.1 Semnornis frantzii | reverse complement strand
ACCAGCACCCCCGGGTCCCTCTCTGCCTGGCTGCTCTCCTTGTTGCTTTTCAGTCTCCTATTGGTGTAGTTTCAGTTGTGAAAGATCACAATTCTCTGTTTCAGCTTGGGACTCATGTCCAGTCTCACAGAGTGATGTTGCAGTGACTACAATACTGAAAACTGATGTCCAGAAAAGTGTGTATAAATTTATCACCTAACAGCTTGACTTTAAGACCTGCTGTGATAAGCACTAAGTGATCACAGGAGCTATAGATTTAAAAAAAAAACCCTTCTCCTGAAGAACTTTTTTAGAATTCAACATCTTCCCAAACCCAAGTTTTGTCTGCTAGGAGTCTCAGGAAGCCATTGCCAAAAAATGTATTTTGTAATCTTTTAGAGCCAGACTGGGATTAAGGAGCAGCCAGGGAATTGAGCATCCAAACAGGAAGCTGGGTCCATGCTGGCAAGGAGAGCACTGCTCTGCTGATTTCAGACAGCCACGTCCTAGGAACACTTTTTCTCTGCTGCCTTCCTCATCATGTACATCTGCTGAATGGAGGTGTTTCAGAAGCAGGAGCAAGACACTGCTGCCTGCCCCAGGCAGTCCCATCTTGCCAAGCACTGCCTTGAAGGCAGGGTTGTATCCACATCCAGCTGGCCTTTACCTTCCCTGCTTGAGCCACACCTAGGTCCCTGTGGTGCAGGGACTTCAGAGAAGTAAAAAAAATGATGAAGAAAGGTGGAAATCTGTCCTGAAACAAAATTCAAGGAAGGCACGAGAAGGTAGTTTAGAAAGGAATGAGATGGTGTGGAAAGAGAACAGAACAAGGAAGGCGACGTGAGCCAACAGCACATGATTCCACTCAAGGTTTAATTGTGACATGGTGGCATCATGGGACATGATAATAAGGATGGGGAGGGAAGGGCTGTGACTTTCCCAGCTTCTGCAGCTTCCTCAGTAGGCCTGTGCTTGTGGAAGCAAGCAAGCCAGTCCTTGCACAGCAGCAGCAGAGCAAGCTGCACAGCAGCAGCAGCAAGGCAGCGGGTACGAAAGTCCTGCTCTCAGCCCAGGATCCATGGGTGACTTAGAGCAGCTGGGAATCAGGGAATCAGGCCCATCTGCTCAGGCTGTGGGACCTGGCTGATTTTGTTTACAGGAGACTAAAGATTTTCAGAACCTATTTCCATCCAGGCTGAGGCTATAATGAGAGACGTGGCTGATCCCACACTACACATCAGCTAATCTCTCCATCTAGAAGCTAGCTGATTCTTAAATCAGTCCAATCTGCAGACCTGCCTGCATAGTTTTTCTGTCACTCAGGGTCATAATCTGTATTAAAATTCAAATTTTCCCTCATAAAAGAACAATGAGTGGGACAGGTTGTTTAAATTATAGCTTTCCTGGTCATGGGAAAATGAAGGTTCAGAAGTTATAGTGTGCAGGTGGAGCCTTTTTGGTTTTTACCTACAAGCCAGTAATTAGCACCTTAGCTTTGAGTTAGCCTTCAGCATATGGATCTTATTGCTTCATGGAGTGTCTGAGGGCCCAGCTGATTTTCATCAGCTGAACAGCACTATGAGGGGGCAAAAAGAAAGCTTTGCTAGCAGCAGTCATCACTTTTCCTTGCCCACAACTCACTCCTCACTTCTCCAGCAGCCATCTTCTCTTCGTCTCAGTTCCCAAAGAAAATGATGTGGATGGCTCCAGTAACTTGTGTATGAATCAAGACTATTCTGGTGTCACAGGAGTAATATATGTTAATAACAGAGACTACCTCAGCTTCTCCAACTGGATTTGTGACCAGAGGGGAGAGACTCATTTTGAAAGAGTAGTTTTTGAGCTCCTTATCCTGCTTTTCTTCAAAGTCTTTGAAGTGATAGTATTCCCTAAGCATCTTCTTAATGTAGAAACTTTCTTAGGAGCTGGGTTGTGTTTGCATCATTTGCTAAACAGAAGCAGTCTCTGAGCAGCTAAGACACAGGCATAGCCTCTGTGCTGGTCTGTGGAGTCTTCTCTTTGGGGATTCATAGAATGGTAAGGTTGGAAGGGACCTCAAGGATCATCCAGTTCCAACCCCCTGCCACAGGCAGGGACATCTCACACTAGAACAGGTCATTCAAGGTCTTATCCAACCTGGTCCTGAACACCTCCAGGGAGGGAGCAGCCACAGCCTCTCTGGGCAACCTGTGCCAGTGTCTCACCACCCTCACTGTAAAAAAACTTCCTCCTAACATCCAGTTTCAATCTCCCCTCTACCACTTCAAACCCACTGCCGCTTGTCCTGGCATTGAAAGCCCTTGTCAATAGTCCCTCCCCAGCCTTCCTGTAGACCCCTTCAGATACTGGAAGGCTACTCCAAGTTCTCCTGGAAGCCTTCTCTTCTCCAGGCTGCAGAGCCCCAACTCTCTCAGCCTGTCCTCATAGCCATTCTGGCCATTACCTATCAATGCCCTCTGTGTTCCTGTGCTCACACTGATGCTGAAGATAGCAGCTCTGTCTCCTCACAAGCTTGGGGCTCCTCAGCAGTGTATATTCCACATTGGAGAAAAGGGTTCCCAGCTGGTTTGAATGCAGTTATAACTTTTTTCTACCCTCCTCTCCTGCTCCACCTCCCCCCCCTCCTTCTGTCCCCCCTTAGCCTGCTAAGTCAAACACTGGATGTGATTAATGATGACAGAGATTACTGTGAGCACAAAGTTCAAGAGCTGAGCTGTTTATTTGTTTAAGAAAGTTGTTTTCTGAGTGTTTCTCTATATATCTAGCCACATGCTTAGACTGAAATACCCCAGCACAGGCACTGGTTTGTAGGAATACTGTTTTGACAGCAAAGAATGCTTGTAAACATCCAGGACTGGGAGAGGAAATGCTCAGTGTCTTAGGACCTGTTCGTTTTTCATGTGGTCTGTTCTCATATCAGTTCTGTGGGAGGAAATGTCTGTAGAACAGTAGTGAGGAGTGTGCAAGTACAGTGGCTCAGGTGAGCAGCACCAGGACACAGGCAGGAGTTTAGTGCAGCTTCTGTCCATCATCTTGAGTGACCTGTACTAGTGGGAGGTGTCCCTGCCTCTGGCAGGGGGTTGGAACTGGATGATCCTTGAGGTCCCTTCCAACCTTACCATTCTATGATTCTATGATCTTCAGCAAATAAGCAGCAAAGGAAGGCCTGGATTCAGAATGTTCAGTTAGGGGAATCAGATTAGATTCCCCCAGTCCAAAGCATGCAACAGAGGCCGACTGTATCCCTGCTTTGCCTGGCAACTCTGCCCAATGTCATTGTGGACAAGCCAAGGCATGGACTTAAGTAGCTGGCTGCATTTATTTGTCATCCTGCTTCCCAAAAGAAAATAGGGGTCGGGGTCTCAGGAGTGAGATTTGCTGAAAGTTTGCTTCATTAGCAGCTAGGACCAAATAGGTTCCTTGGAATTCACCTGCAGTTCTCATTGGTGTTTCAATTACAGCTGTATCTGAGGTCAAGGTTTGACTCCTGGACCGTGGAGGCAGAGATTTTGATGTGTCTTGGGCGCTGGAAGGGCAAAGTGAGTCTTCCTTCAGTTCATCATTCTCCCCTGACTATGTTTGACTTTTGGGGTTAGCCTAGATGATCTCCAGGGGCCCCTTCCAGCCCCTATCATTCTGTGATTCTGTGACTTGACAGCTTCGATTTGCTTATAACTGAAATGCATTTTACCTGCCAATCAAAATATATTAACAAGAGGAGGGGGGGAAAAAACCCAACAACCCTGTACAAATAATTTTCAGGTGACTCTAACTGCCTTTCTAAACCCTTCTGCACTTGATTATTTTCTTACAAACTTGCAGAAGAGGTTCTGGGCAAGGGCATGGTGGTTAAGAAGCATTGCTTCCTTTTTAAAGTTATCCCCATGACACATGCATTAGGTTTTTATGAGGGCAGTTCCTTTGAAAATTATCTTCTTGTGTTTTCTTTCTCTCAAAATTTATTCTCACTGAGAATAAACTGATTTTTCATCGTGACACACTTCTCTCCAGAGAATTGCATTGTTTTCCTTTTATTATTTTCTAGTTCAGTCCATTTCAGTCATGCTCCTCCTCCACTTCCTTACTGCTCTAAGCAGAATCAGGGGTTAGTTAAGGAAAGTCTTGTCTGAGTTGTATCCAATTTTAAGCTTCTGACTCAAAAAAAAACCCCAAAACAACCCCCCCCCCCCTTAAGTCCCCTTGATTTCTTGCTCTTAATGGGTTGATTGCCAGATTATTTCTTTTAAATTATAGCACTTGTTTCCTGTTTTCAAAGGCTAAAATCAGCCACTTAAGCACGACTGAAGAAAAAACAACCAAGGTGCTTAAATTAGTCTGCATAGTTCGAGCAATAACAGCCCTGTCAGACTGCAGGTGTCACAATACCCACACACACACAGAGGCAGAAACCTTAAAAACAGGAGGCAGCCTTACTGAACCCAAAGGAATCTTTTTTAGCAGAGTTCATGCTTCTTAGCTCATGAGGTCAGGCTATAGAAAAGCAGCTGACACTATGATATTAAAGGCTCCAGTGGTTTTCCTGCAGGAATAGATGGATGACCTGGTTGCTTTATATTGCTGACTTGGTCCATTAAAACAGCAAAATAAAAACTGGTTTTCCTCATGTGGGTTTCTTCTTAATGAAATTTGTTGCTTGTCATCAAACCTATTTGTATGTTTTTTTCCCCCTCAGAGTCTTTTCTTTCTTTTTTTTTTTTTAAATAGTCTCTCAATTTCCTGACTTCCTGATTTTGGTTGTCAGGGTAGAGTTCATCCAAGGCTAAAGTGCTCTGACACAATCCTTGCCAAAAATGAGGGGGAAAGCAAGCAATTTATTAGTCTTTATATCTGTGCCTTATCGTTTCAGCACAGTGTTTAATTCTTATTAGAGTTCCCCAAATCCAAAAGTCTCAGAACTGATCAGAAATATTTTCAGGTGTTAAAATGCAAACCTGCTCTCCATGCCAGGCTTCAGCTTTAGGCACTGAATTCTGGGGTGTTTTATGGGAGGTTGCACTTAGGTCAATCACCCAAAGTCAAAGCAGATATTGAGAGATGAATCACATCTCACATATATTTACAGAACAGTCTTAATGCAACTCCTCACACATATGCTTTAATCATCCATAGTGTGGTGGGTGGGTTTGGCTTTCTTTTTACAGGCAGCTTTGTCTTGTCCTCAGAATTACAAGGAGGAGAAGCAAAGATGTTCATCCAACATCCCATAATCTTCTCATTGTTATGATCAGCTCAATCATTCAGACAACTCATTACAAAACCTAAGGATAGCTTCAGCCTGCTTTTCCCCTGCTCTTTCTGCAGCCATATCACATACATGTGCAGACAGAAGAGCTTACTCCTTAAAAACTGCATCCTCGATTTGAGAAAATGAAAGCTCAGAAGGTATAAAGTGCAACAGGAAAGAATATTTTCAGAGAGCTTTTGTTATGTGATTGCAGCTTCTTTGAAAACATCTCTTTGCATTTTTTTATGACCTGTTTACAGCTGCAGAAGAACTGTAGGAGAAAACTGCTGACCAGTGCACTTTTCCTCCTGATCCATACCCTGATAAGGGAGAGCAATCAGCACCAGACCCACCAGAGAAGCTGTTTTCTACAGAATCTCAGTTATTTGACTTCTGTGTATTGTTGTTTCTTGCTAAAAGTCTTTTTCACCACCCCAAACATCTTTTTTTTTCCAGGCTATGTACATCCCATAATTCCAAGTAATTTAATTTCTGATTTATTTAATTGTTCAAAGAGATAAAACTGCCCAACTGAAATATTTTTAAACAGGCTATAAAGGCAGCTGAAGTAATAAACTCACCTGGCACCCCTCACTAGAACCAGGCTGCATATTTGTGTCATTACCTGATTGATCTCCTCTTGTTTTAGAGCTGGACGAGACCTGCCTTTGGTGCTGTTTGAAACTGGGCTAAAATCTCACAGGAGAGATTATCTCAGTAAAATTCTATTTCAGATTTAAATCCTATTTCATTTTAGATCAACTTTCAGACAGTTCCTCAGTTTGTCTTTGGTTTCCAAACCTGAGCTCCTGGTGTAAACCCAACCTGAAAGCAGCTAAGAACACCCCAGTGTGTGTCCACTAAGAGCTCTGGTGACTGATTCCAGGTAAAATCTTGTGCAGGGAGAGCTGCATTGCTTTGGCTTAGCTACTTTCCAGCAGTTTCTACACCTGCAGGCCACATCTGTCTAACCCATCAACAGAAATGGGCATATCTGTGCCCAGGACCAAACTGCTTTGAGATGCTCATGGAAAAGCTAGGAAATCCCTGTCACTCCCTATTACTATTAAGCAATCACTTTCCCTGGGAACCTGCTTTTGCTGGAGCAGACAAGCTGCCAGCCCTGCAAGTGGTCTCTGTGTTTATGTATCTTTTCTGTTCCTTTGTTTACTTAAAGGCACAGAATTGTCAGCTCTTGTAAGGCTGGGCTGCATAACTGATGGCCTGTCCACCTCAGACTTGCATTTTTTATTTGTACTTTTTTTTTTTTCTTTTTCTTTTTTCTTAAGAAGAAGAATCTTATCCAAACACGAGTAAAATGAGCAGATTTATGGAAGCAAAGAAGAGCAAAGTAGAAAAGGAAGTTTATGTCTTTTTTTTTTGTAGAGATTCGCTGCTGTGTAAATGCACCGAAAGAATCTCTTGGCTGTTTGGGCTTTTGCATAGCAGCTAGAGACTCTGGGCAATTAGATTTTCTAAGTGTAAGCAAGAGAAGCTGTTTTGTTTATACAGAAAAGTCCCCCAGAAGAGAGGCAGGAGCAGAGACATAAGTAATAAGCACATATGTTTGGAAAGAGTATAATGTACTTATAAATATTATAGTGGCGTCGCTATAGTTAAGGGTCTGGCAAGATTTCTGTTGTAAACTCTTCTTGTCGGAGGTTCAGGATGGAGCTGTAAAAATTCCAGGCTGCAGCTTGGCATGTGAGGGCTCTAGGCAGGAGCACAGGTTTCCCTCCTGCCCCTTCCATCAATTGGCACAAACCTAATAGTCCGCAGGGCGATGACATTAGGCAGAGCCCTGGCTTTGCTGTCTGAAAAGCAGATGGTTTGTGTTGCTGCTTGTCAGGAAAGCTGGGACACTGAGAGGGCACTGAGGCATCACTCGTCCTGCAGAAAGGAATGCCAGTGTGCTGAGGGATGCTGCATGGAAACAAACTCTGCAAAGGAGTGAATGCTTTCATGTTTGGAGCTGGGCTGCGTGTCTCTCGCCGTTTGGCTTTGCAGAGGGACTGTGTTGCTCTTCAGAAAGTCATCTTCATAAGCCAGTGCTGCCAAGGGAATGAAAACCAATTAATGATGTAAGAGCTGAGAGTTTCTTCAGTCTGCTTGTGGGTTACTGGTTGCATTTAGCTACTAGTTGAACTCAATGACAAGAGGAAGCACCAGGATCTATTCTTGATCCACTGTCTGTAAGGCTGTGCTGCTTTTTGTGTATTATCTGGCAAATCTGGCAGCCATAACAAAGGCAAATTTAACTAGGAGTAAAAGAGAATTCATCTGCAATAAATTTAAGCTATCCAGAGAGAGGAAAAAAAAATTTAGTGTGTATCTTGGGTGATGGAGCACTGGAGCAGGCTGCCCAGAGAGGCTGTGGAGTCTCCTCCTCTGCAGACTTTCAAAACCCACCTGGATGGGTTCCTGTGTGAACTACCCTAGGGGATCCTGCCTTGGCAGGGAGCTTGGACTCGATCTCTGGAGGTCTCTTCCAACCTCCAACATTCTGTGATTCTGTATATGCTCTTTAAAGTAAACAAAAGAAACCAAAACAAATTAATCAGAAGTCCACTGGGTTGTGCTCAGTCAAACACCTTAGGATTCCTGCACGCAGTATCTGAGCTTGGTCTTTGCCACACAGGAGCTGCAGATCTGCATGCAAAGGCTCCAAATGAACACTGAAAGCTTTTATATAGGAGACAGTGGATGCATATGCACTAAACATACTGATAGCTGTAATTACACAGGGATTTAGGGACCTAGTTTTGGGGCTAACATTTCCTGAGGACATCAGCTGATCTGCTCTGCACAGCTTATGTGTGTAGCACTAACTGTTAAATTATCATTGATAACATTACCTTTTGGTAGTGGCTAAAAGGGAACAAATGCTACTCAGGTATCAGTTTGACAAGAGCAATGCCACGAGAGACGTCTTGGGCTACTAAGGCAAAAGAAAAGATCATCAAGGCAATAAATCAGTGAGCTATGCAGAATGTTTCAGCTCTGCCATAAAAGGCTGTAGACTACAAAACATGTTTGTGCTGTGATGGTTGCAAGGAGGATTTAAGCTGAAAGCAGGAATGTCATTCATTAAGTTTACTATAAATGGTTAGTCAGGCAAAAACCTGATTTGTCAGAGGTGCTGTCCCTCCTGCTTCCTTGCTCACAGAGTAAGTTCAGTGCCTGTAGGCCAACTTTTGTGCTGCTGTACATCCCCTGTGACCCCACTCAGCTGAGGGCTACAGGCCACAAGACGGTGCTGGGATTGTCCCCTAGGATTCACTCTGGCTTCAAGGAAATGTCACCTGAGATGCCATGGTGTCTAGTGAGGTAGTTTCTCTCATTGAAGTGAGGAAGTCAGGATAGGTTGCTGTTAGCCTAAATAGCTCATTACTGTGATTTTAGGAGTTTACCTTGAATGCAGAAATTTAGAGGCAAGACCGAACAGTGGGACACATGGAAATACAGCTCCAAGTAGGGCATAATAATGCTGTTGATTTTAATATAGTTCCTTGTGGATTAGATGCCTTGTTTCTGCCTGTACAAGCAAAATGACTTGAAAGAAGTCTAATCTTTTCACAGTAATTCCAGTGAGTAGTTACTGCTTCTTCCAGCATAACTGGAAAGGGAAAGCCTTTGAGACTAAAGTAGGAAAGATGTTCCATTTTTGGGGGCCTTTTAAAGCAAAGACTTGATCACTAGCTATAATTACCTACATGGAAAAATGCTTTTTTTAATTTTAAAAGATAAAGGAAAAAACAGAGAGCTCCAATGAGTGAAAGCTGAATCTGTATTAATAGGGAGATGAAATAGGAACATTTTTCTAAAGGTGAGGGTAATTATCCATTGGAAAAAATTACCATGGGGACTTGATGGATTCTCCAGCCCTCAAAATCTTTAAACTGCAACTGGACATCTTTCTAGAACTATGATCAAAGCCTGCTTGGAATTATGGCTGTGCAAGAATTGCTGGGTGACATTCAAAGGCTGGTCTTATGCAGGAGGTCAGACTAAAGGCTCACAACTGTTTTCTGACCATAATAATTCCTGTTGCTAGAGGGAGAAGAGGTATTTATGTTCTTGGTCTTGTACCAAAAGAGAGAAGGGGCCACAGTCCCGTGCCTCAGTTTCAGTACTAGAAGGTGGACTTTAGGAACAGTAGCTGACTTCACCTTGAAATACTTTTGTGTCACTGTATCATCTTCATTCACATCACTGAATCAGTGCCCTTCAGCATGTCTCTTCCAGGAGGGAACAAAGAAAGATAAATAGATGGAACAATGTAATTTATTAAAAAAAAATAAAAATAAAAATCAAATAATCTCCTTGGGATTGCCTGTCTTGGCCCTGTGCTTTGGTGACAATTATAATTCCAATGGTAACTACTCATTCCTTTCCCCTAGCTTGCTTTGGAGGGGACATTGACCATATGTAATATTTAAGTTGCAAATAGCTACAGCCTTATAGCTAAACCAGAAATTGCACTCTGAAAAAAATTATGCATGAAGGTGTGGAAATTAATTTCTCCCTCTAACTAAACTGCAGCCAAACCTTGTCCAACATTACCCTCACTGCCATACAGGAGCACTTTGTGAGTCTGTTTGTGTGCGTGCGCGGATGCATGAACGAGGCTGATGTGTGATTGCAGTAAAACAGAGAGAGAGAAAAACCATGGAAAATCCAATCCAGTACTACTGAATTCCTGGACAGGTAGACCATGCATCAATCTCTCCTCACTTCACATTCTCAGGACAGTTCAATGTGCCTGAGGCCTCAGAGGAATTTTGCTCATATGCCTCCAATGTTTTTATAAGACTGCCTTGGCAGGAAATACAGATGTTCTTAATAATGATTAAAAAGAATAAATTCACCTTTCAGAATCAAAGTGCAAATGGCATAGCAGGTGTAATTGAGGCAAATGATTATGGTACTTATCTGTCTTTACAGAAAAAGCTCACGGGAATTCACTATCTCCACGAGGATATAATAGTTTTAGTAGAGCTTGGGTGTATGGTTTGCCAAGGACTGAAGGCTGAGTATAAAATATGCCTTTCAAACAGTGAATGTGAGCATTCAGCTGGGGTGAAGGACAAGTTTTAAAATAAGAAAAACACTAAATGGAGTTTGGAATAACCCAGGTGTAAACTCCACACATGACATCTAACAGGGCATCTGAAATCATAGAATCATAGAATGGTAAGGCTGGAAAGGACCTCAAGGATCATCCAGTTCCAATCCCCTGCCATAGGCAGGGACACCTCCCACTAGCACAGGTCACTCAAGGCCTCATCCAACCTGGCCTTGAACACCTCCAGGGAGGGAGCAGCCACAACCTCCCTGGGCAACCTGTGCCAGTGTCTCACCACCCTCACTGCAAACAACTTCCTCCTAACATCCACTTTCAATCTCCCCTCTCACACTTCAAACCCATTCCCCTTGTCCTGCCATTCCCAGACCTTGTCAATAGTCCCTCCCCAGCCTTCCTGCAGCCCCCTTCAGATCCTGCAAGGCCACTCCAAGCTCTCCTGGAAGCCTTCTCTTCTCCAGGCTGCAGAGCCCCAACTCTCTCAGCCTGTCCTCACAGCAGAGCTGCTGCAGCCCTCTCAGCATCTTGGTGGCCTCCTCTGGACCTGCTCCAACAGTTCCATGTCCTTCCTGTGCTGGGGGCTCCAGAACTGCACAGAGGACTCCAGATGGGGTCTGAGGAGAGCAGAGCCAAGGGGCAGAATCCCCTCCCTTGCCCTGCTGCCCACACTGCTCTTACTGCAGCCCAGCACACAGTTGCTGTCTGGGCTGCACTCACACTGCAGGCTCATGTTCAGCTTTTCGTCAACCCAGACACCCAGGGCCTGTTCCTCAGGGCTGCTCTCAGCCATTCCCCAGCCAGCCTGGAGTTGTGCTTGGGATTGTGCCTACCCAGGTGCAGGACCTTACACTTGCCCTTGTTGAATGTCCTGAGACTGGCCTGGGTGCACCTTTCCAGCCTGTCCAGGTCCCTCTGGATGGATCCCTGCCCTCTAGCAAGTCAATGTGAAAAGGAATGTCCAGCAGGGAGTTTGTGCACTGCAAATGCAGGAAGAAAATGGATGTTATGATCATGTGGCTAGGCTGAGGTCCACCTGACAACAGGATTAGATGAAGAATATTATAATTATACCTGACAACATGATTAGATAAACAGTATCAGAATTGCACACTTTGCATGCAAGTCTAAGGATCTTTAGTGCTCTTAGTGTAGTTTTGAGGAGTAAGAGACTGTGCCTGTGTAAGCCTCATGCATGTTTCTGTAATGCTATGAGAAATCCTAGCTCCTGGTATTCTCCAAAAGCATTTTTGAGATCAGACTCTCACCTTGCACCACCTCGCCCCTCCCAGCTGGCATGTACAGCTGGAGAGCTATGAAGAAAATCAAAGAGGAACAGACAAGCTTAGGCTCAAAGTAGCACATTTGACCATCTCTTTCCTCCCAACTGAAGTAAAGAGGATGGAAGGAGAAGAAAATAACATGTTGTTCACAGATTTCACAACTCCAATTCATGGAATATTTGTTGCAATTATTTATTCTACTTGCCTATCACCATGGCAGCTGAGTCCATGTATTAAAAAAAATTAGGAACACATTTGGGCTACGTTTCATGAGCTCTCCAGTGTTACTCTGTGGTGTGTAATTGTTTCTCTTTCATTGACTAGCAATGAAGCTGCAGTATGCCTAAGCCGACAAATCCAGCAAACTTGGAAAATTCCTTTAATTTTTAAAGTTTACTTGTTTGCCAGGTGGTTTGTTTTCCCTCCAAGCATGTCCAGCTTTGAAAATTACAACTTCAGTAAACCCAAAACCTAAAGTGTCATGGGTGGCTGAGGGATTACCTTACCACATTAATATTCAGTAATACCAGCTGCCTCTGTTCAGCACACTAGGGGCCAAAGATTTGTTATAGAGAGAGGAGGCTCTTTCTCATGGAGCTGCTCAACATTTTCAAAGGGTTTTTTCCTCCTCAAATACACAGACTGCTTGCAAAAGTTTCTGGTACAGCAAGAGTTGGTAATATTCCCCCAGCATGATGTGATTTTAAATGATGTGAAAAAAACAAAAGCACCAACCTCCAGAATTTTCAATGTAAACCTCCAGAATTTTCAACCCCCAGTCAATGGAAATGCTTTAAAAAAAAAAAAAAATCTTGCTTCATTTCATTTCATCTTCTCCTTCATTTTTCACCTCTTTACTGACTTCTATAGACCAGATTGTGCCTTTGTGATATGTATGTTCTCTAATTTGGTCAGGCATGCAATGCATATGAAAGGGAGAGATAGGACCACAAAGCATGGCACCATATTATTGTGTATAAGCTTTTTTGAGGTCAGGCAATATGTTGCAACATATCCATTTGCCAAACCATGCTCTGGTGATAGACCCTTAGTGTGTGATGTTTTCTTTAATGATGTTGAAGGTGAAAACAAATTTTGTTGGAGCCCAGACAAGAACTGGAACAAACCAAGTTAATCAGTCTGGCAGGTAGTTTCCTATTCATTCAGCAGTGAGGAAAAGGAACTTCAGCTCAGAAGTCCTGTGTTGCTTTAAGCCCAAAACTGTAGGGCAGCACTGTTAACACAGCAAAGTGCACAAGGGGCCAGCTGTGGGAGGAGGTGATGGAGGGCTGCTGAGCTTTTGTCTCCTGCAGCCTTCACTTGCTCTCCAGGCTGATTGTGATTTCATCAGAACCACTCGAGCGAAGGGATGGGACCTTGTGCCACTCCTCGCAGAAGGAGCAGCAGGACTCGGGGTGGGAACTGGCTTCAGGCAGAGAGTTTTCCAGTCTTCAGGAAATGAAGATTTAGCATTCTGGAACCACAGGCAGGAGAAAGAGTCTGTTTTGCCAGGAGCAGTGGGAGCTGGGACGTTGGCCTATCTGGCTGTGGGGCTGGGCAGCAGGCAGCCTGCAGGGAGGGAGCTGTGCCGATGGCTGAGCCTCACCGCGTGGCTTCTCCAGCTCGGTGCTTTGGTATCTCATTGCTCCCACAAGGCAGAACTGTTTCCAGATGAATGGATCTTGTCCAAGCATTTGCCTTTTGGCTATTAGCACTGTGAGAGCAAACAAGTTTTCTCATGGTTAACTAACTTCCTTTGAGTCCTTTCCTGCCAGAAAGACACTTCATGTTTGTCATGCCACACCAGCACCGCCGCGCTCTCCAGAGCCACTGTGTCAGTCCAGGAAGGGACAAATCCGAGAGGCTGGACTGGCAATTTTTAACCTCCAGATGGCCATTCTCCAACTACCTGTCGGCTTGAATAGGAAATATGTCTGCTGACAGGCTCACTTCCTTCCATCTGCATTGTTTTCAGCAAAAATAGATTTTTAATACCTCCCATAATAACGTTCCTGCAAGGTGCTGCCCGCAAAGGTTAGCCTGAAACAGGACAAACAGATTGCAATGTCTGTTGACTTTTCACCCATCAAGTGGCCTGTAGCCCATGGGCTGGGGCTGATTATTAACAATGAAATAGGAAGTATCCTAGGATTAAATATTCATAGAATCATAGAATCAGTCAGGGTTGGAAGGGACCACAAGGATCACCCAGTTCCAACCCCTCTGCCATGGGCAGGGACACCTCACACTAGATCAGGTTGGCCACAGCCTCATCCAGCCTGGCCTTAAACA
>VWYK01084226.1:33285-46109 GCA_013399775.1 Semnornis frantzii | reverse complement strand
TGCAGTGAGCAGGGACATCCTCCCTGCTCAGAGCCCTGTTGAGCCTCACCTTGAATATCTCCAAGGATGGAGCCTCAACTACCTCCCTGGGCATCCTGTGCCAGTGTTCCACCACCCTCATGGTAAAGAGCCTCCTCCTAACTTCCAGCCTAAATTTACTCTTCTCTAACTTAAACCCATTGCCCCTCATCCTATCACCACAGGCCTTGATAAACTGTCCCTCCAGAGCTGCCTTCTTGTAGACTCCCTTCAGATACTGGAAGGCTGTTATTAGATCTCCTCACAGCCTTCCCTTCTCCAGGCTGAACAACCCCAGCTCCTTCAGCCTGGCCTTGTAGCAGAGGTGTTCCAGCCCCCTGATCATTTTCATGGCCCTCCTCTGGACCCAATCCATCAGGTCCCTGTCCTTCCTGTGCTGAGGGTACAAGAGCTGCACATAGTACTCCACAAGAGGTCTCACCCCAGAGCAAAGGGGCAGAGTCTCCTTTCTCTGCTGGCTGTGCTTCTTTTGATGCAGCCCAGGATGTAATGGACCTTCTGGCCTGCAAATGCACACTGTTGGCTCAAATCCAGCTGCTTATCCACCAGAACTCCTGTAAGTATTTACTAAACTTTTTAGTGGCAACAGGAATGATTTTAAAAGCAATTATTTATATAGACAATCCAGATCTGATTCACTACAGGAACCAGAAACTCCCTCAGTCTCAGTATTCCTGTACTTTGAATTTTGATAGACTTGGCCTGCTAATTTAAACAGAAACATTACCAAAATTATGGTGTTCCCTTCTCCTCCCCAAGGCTCACCCACAAATGTGGATCAAATCCAGCACCTCTAATAGTTTTGTTCTTGATGCCTTATGCACACACACACACATAGGTATATGTAAAAGTTTCCAAAGGTTCCAAAAATTCCCTACATGACAGTTTTCCATAGGACCAAATCAGATGCAGTAGCAGAACCTGCTAGAAGTTGTTCCTTCACATGCCATTAGCCTTCATATGAGTTAATTACACTTTTCCAGAGCTAGCTGTTTCCTTCTAAGGTCTGTGAGGCATTCCATATGTTGTCACTAACTCACACTGGAGCTGGGGATTTTATTTTTGGTCTATATATAGCCAGCAAATAGTCCAGATATGCTCAGATTTGTTTTGAAAACTCCAGTCTGGCAAGAATGAAGGATGTGACATTTAGAGGTGAATTTATGAAGCTAGGAACCACAGCAAGAAGCAGCTGGGAAAAGATTCAGGGACAGAAGCATTATCTCTTAACAGCCTCCACTTTTACAGAGCCATGATTACTTCAGAAAGAAATCATGCCCAGCTATCACTGCAGCTTAGAGTAAGACAGATTGAAGGAAAGGGTCAGTGGTAGGCTGGGAGCACTGGTTCAAGTGGTTACTGTGGAGCAGATTGCTGGGGATCATTGCTATGAAACCTTTTATTTAGTTTACAAAATGACCAGCATGGCTACAGGTCTGCAAGCACCCCCATGCAAACCACCCTGTGCTTCAGTGTGGGGTACAGCCACACACAGCTGCTGTGTAGGGGAAGGCTTGTGGCCTCTGGGCACAGGGCAGAGGAGACAATCACAGAATGTCAGGGGCTGGAAGGGACCTCCAAAGCTCATCCAGTCCAACCCCCCTGCCACAGCAGGATCGCCCAGAGCAGATCACATTGGAACACATCCAGGTGGGTTTTGAATATCTCCAGAGAGGGAGACTCCATGACCCCCCTTGGCAGCCTGTTCCAGTGCTCTGTCACCCTCACAGGTTAAAAATTCCTCCTCATGTTTAGATGAAACTTCCTATGCCTCAGCTTCCACCCATTGCCCCTTATCCTGTCACTGTGCATCACCCAGCAGAGCCTGGCTCCAGCCTCCCAGCACTCACCCTGCACATATTTATCAACATTGCTGAGGTCATCTCTCAGTCTCCTCTTCTCCAGGCAGCACAGTCCCAGCTCCCCCAGTCTCTGCTTGTCACAGAGATGTTCATTCCCTTCATCATCTTTGTGGCTCTGCACTGGACCCTCTCAAGCAGTTCTGTGTCCCTTCTCTGTCTTCTGTGTCCCAATCCTGGGAGGGACACTGGCAGAGAAGTAGGCAGCAAGGTAAAGATAAGAGAAAAAGCAGCTGTGCATAGCAGGACTGGGGACAGGGGGTAGGAAATCAGGCTGTGTCAGGCTGTGTCACTAAGAGAGAGGCTGAGGACTTAAGAGAGTTGAATAGTGTGGTTCCATGCATGGTTAATAAAAAGAGTGATGAGTGAGCAGGAGGGGGAATAAAAGTGGAAGGCCCATGAGCAGATCATGTGGCAGGAGGGAAAGTCCCGTTCAGGGGCAGACAAACAAATTTGCAGAGAGCAGGAAAGCAGTGATGAATTTGTTTAGGAGAAGTATTGCCAAGGGGAAAGCCAAGCCAAGATGTGTGAGATCAGTTGATCTCTCTCCATCCTCCTCTCTATCCTCTCCTCTGCAGGTGTCTGCACACCTTACCTACCTTGTGTTAGATAAAAGAGTTGGGGAAAAGGCTCGACATAGCCTAATTGTTTTGTCATATGGAGAAAGGAAACCCACGAGGAACCATCTGTCACTTCCACAGTCCTCTCTTGGAGAAGCTTCCCCTCCCTCCCCTTTTATGCCACTCTTTGCCTGACAAGGCCCTCTGAGTTTTCCAGATTTATCTCTGAAGCAATGAGAGCCACAGACCAAACAAATATAATGGGATAAATATATACAAATATATAAATATAAATACAAATAAATATAATGGGATATGATGGGAAGAAGCCAGTTAGAAAAACTTTAGCTGACATTTTATGTCATAGCTCCAAAGTGCTTTTTGCTCTGTGAGGAGGGCTCAGCTACCCACAGTTTATAAAACTTGATGGTGACTCCTGAAGTTTTCTTTGTAGTTGTACTGAGTCTAAGGCATGTTTTATATGGCACAGGATGAGTATGAAGTAACTGTTGCAATTGAAGTAGTTTCTATTCTTTAAAGCCCACACTCCTATGACAGCACATAACTACTGTGTACACAGCCTAGCTCCAAATCTGAGCTTTCCTGACTACACAAGACCTGAAATTCGATGCTGTCTTTTCATATCTGCATCATGTAGACATTAGCTATGAACGAACATTAACTGTGAACCTGGTTTTACACTAATCTAACTCCATCAGCTTGTTTGGAGTTGCTTCTGGTGTCTTTCAAAGATGCATTGAGTATCATTGTGTCTCTCCATGGAGACTTACAAAGAATGTAAATGGTCAACATGTGTCCCTGGAGATTTGCAAAGACCTTTTAGTTCTTGGTTTGTAATACTTGAGAAGCATATGGACTGCTGATATAGCAAAGTGGTGCAATGATATTTTAATTTTCCACTGAATGTCTGCGTTGATGGGAATAATTCTTTTTGTTAGAAAGTGAATTTGCCATATAACACAAACAGTGTTAGTTCAGCTCCCCAGAAACCTAACCACTTTAAACAAAGCTTTAATGGGGCTTTGATTTTGAAGCTTCTGTTTCAGCTGGTATTGAGCCTTCTTCTTTCACCCTCCTCATGTTTGTTTTTTTTTTTTTCCCCACATGATATAGTGGCACTTTTGGTGTTTCCATTAATTCACAATTGGATTGTGTCAGTCCAGAACCATCTCTACAACTGTAAGTGCCCAGAAAAAAAAAAAAAAGATGTAAGCTTGCAAGAATTAGAAATGCTCATATGGACAAAAGCCTGACTTATATTTTCTCATTGTCTCAGTGGTGCTTTGGTCTGAATGTAGTTGAGTATAGCAACCAAGAAAAGAGGATGGTACCAAAGTTATTATGTAATGTTCACATTAGGTGTAGTAAAAAAAATGCAAGCAGGCAGCCAAAAACCTCAATTCAAAGCAACTTAATGTGGCTGTGAAAACACTCCACCCTTTTGAGCTCAAGTAGGTAAACCTTTGGGTTATGGGCACAATGGGAAAAGGTTAATTAAGGAAATGAGGTAAGATTGTTTAGTACTACACTAGTGGCTTGAAAACTTGCTTGGTGCCATCCCTTCTGTATGAAATGCTTTGTTTTCCTGGAGCTCCAGATGCCTGTTAACTTCACTTTGTTCACTTTTAACCATACACTCTCATTGTGTAGTTCATAGAATTGTAGAATCACAGAATGTCAGGGGCTGGAAGAGACCTCTAAAGCTCATCTGGTCCAGCCACCCTGCCACAGCAGCATCACCCAGAGCAGATCACATTGGAACACATCCAGGTGGTTCTTGAATGTCTCCAGAGAAGGAGGCTCCACAACTCCCCTTGGCAGCCTGTTCCAGTGCTCTGTCACCCTCACAGGGAAAAAATTCCTCCTCACATTTAGATGAAACTTCCTATGCCTCAGCTTCCACCCATTGCCCCTTATCCTGTCACTGGGCATCACCCAGCAGAGCCTGGCTCCAGCCTACTTGCACTCACCCTGCACATATTTATCAACATTGCTGAAGTCACCTCTGAGTCTCCTCTTCTCTAGGCTGCACAGTCCCAGCTCCCTCAGGCTCTCCTCATAAGGAAGATGTTCAACTTCCTTAATCATTTGTGTGGCTCTGCGCTGAAAGCTCTCAAGCAGCTCCTGTCCTTCTTGAGCTGGGGGCCCAGAACTGGACACAATACTCCAGATGAGGCCTCACCAGGGCAGAGTAGAGGGGAAGAAGAACTTCCCTCAACCTACTAACCACAGCTCTTCTAATACACCCCAGAATGGCACTGTCCTTCCTGGCCACAAGAGCACACTGCTGGCTCATGGCCATCCTTCCAGCCATCAGGAATCCCAAGTCCTTCTCCCCTAGATGTTCAAGTAGGATCTGCTAAGCTGACTGCACAATGTGTGTGTGCACATACACTCAAACATATATATGCATGAAGTGTCCAGGTGTGTGAATTGCAGAGACAGAGGCTGAAGTAGTAGGATCTTCTGGAGTGCAAATGCAGGGGAGGGCCATGCAGCTGTGACCCCTACACATAATGCACAGTTAGGCTGAAGTGCTAAGGGGGAAGCCAAGGCCCTTGGTAAATGCCCCCACACTCAAATGCATCCACACACTGCCTTTGTGTGACTTTTTGTTCACTTAATAAGTTCTTGGTGCTAGGAAGAGTAAGTAAGTTGGCAAATGGAACTGCAGCAGAAGAGATTTTTTTTGCTTTGAGTGAGGTTAAAATACTGTATGAAAATAGATATTATGGCTTGCATCTTAACTTTTACATTCCCAGTTCTCATTGACACAGTGAAAGAAGATTCTCTTGTCTTTTCACTCCCTGTGTGGCATATTCCATTGATTTTCACCTGCTAATTCTTAGTGTCCACAATATAAATAAAAACTGCAACATCTTTGTCTCTGGGCTTTAATGAGGGTGCTGAAAAGGGTTGTCTTTGCTTTCTGGTTATTGTTTTTGGTGTTGCCTTGGCCCTTTGTTACAAAATTGTGTTTCATTTCCTAGATAACAAAAGCCAGCATATAATTAAGGTCATTTGGCTGCAACCAAGAATTCAAAAAAGGTGAGTGATGAGGCATGTGTGATGAATGCAGAAAGGAAAAAGCAGTCCTAATCTTTCCCTCTCTTATCGGCTTTTAATCCCTCTGACGTACATCACTGGATGCTGTGGATGTCACTGCCAGTTTTATGTGGCCTGTGAATTTTTCAAGGAGCAGCTCTGAATTCCCTTCAAGTTCAAGACAGAGGAAAGAACAGAACTGTACTGCAATGAAAGTGTTGTCATGAGAATACTAACTGTAAAGAGCCTACACTGCCTACTGTTCTCAGCAGTAGTATTTAATACAGGCATAAGGTCTGAGAGCCATGAGATGGGGAACAGATTTTAAGAGGACAGCAGCAGATAAACTCATAGCAGGATGCAAATAATTGTGATTGTGTGAAGCATCAGTGGCTACAGTGCTAAGACTTAGTGGAAGTTGGCAAGAGAGATGAAGAGAGCTAATGAATAAAAGATGTCCCCTGGTGCAGAGGCAGTCTAATATCATCGCTTCATACCTCCCTCCAAAGCGTGAGTGGGAAAAAAGACTTCATGAGGTCTACATTCCCCTCCTGTGGGACTTTCATGCATCTTGGGGAAAGTGCCAAGTTCACTGGAAGTGTGGGAGTGTTGGTTGTCTCCAAAGCACCAAAAGGAAATAGAGAAAAGGAATAAACTGGCCCAAAGAAGCAGACAAAATTATGATTTTGTGGCAGCTTGCTCTAGGTCTCATTGACCTTGGCAGTAATGCAGGGGTCATTTTTTATATGAGGGAACTGTCCTTGAATAATTTCTCCAACTTCTACAAACAAGCTTTGCTTCCACATCAAACATGCTTGTCATGTTCTCCTTTCCAAAAAAATGACAAATAAAAAGGATTTTTTTTGGGTTGTTCTTTTATATGCTGGGAAAATCCAGCTTTTATCTATTATTGTCTTACTTAGCCCTTCTTTAAAAAGATTATCTAGACACTAGCACATTAACTATGTGCTTCTATTTTCCCTCTTGTGGAGAAAAGATACAGTTGTGGAACAATAGACTGTATTTGAACTCTTGCAAAGAGAAGGTTAGTTTAATATACAAGAGTATGACATTTGAGACAAGAGTGAGGTAGGAGCACTGCACAATTGGTAGAAATACTGGGTTAGGCCTCTTGAAAAATAGGAACATCTAAAAGATAGCCACTCTCATCCCTGCTTGCTTCCTATCCCAAAGCCTGGCCCGGAATAGAGACCTATGGTTTTGGTACTGTGAATTGCCTTCTGGAAGCCTTACTCTCCTTTGACTGCAGAGGACGTTGATCTGAATTAAAGACCTACATTAGTGGCTGAAAGTGGCAGTAACTGATTTTCCAAGAGGGAAATGGCAATCTAATTTCCTTTGAAAATCTCCCTTAGAATAGAGGTGAATAGATGTGTACATTTGGTACCTTCAGCACCACTCTGAGCTTACCTGTGAAGGAGGATGCTGCCTGGCATCTAATGGTTTCCCTTTCCAGCCCTACAGAGTGAGTGATGCTCAAGAATGTTTTAAACCTTCTCTGATTGAAGACAGGGAGGCCCAGAACTGGTTTGAGTGGGCTCCTTAGCTGTGACTTCTATCAAGTGCACTTGGCATGGTGGGTAGAATGCTCACAGAGGTATCTTGCCTCATGTATCTTCTGCCTTATATCCTGTAGAATATTATTTGGCTTTTTACCTGCTGATCAAAATGTATCATTTATCTTTGTGTTTGCTTATGCTGTGAATTGTTCTTGTATTGCCCTATTAATATCTCCATCATGCTCAAAAACTTTCAGGATTGATTTTCTTTTCTCTCTTGCACATCTTGTTGAATAACTACACCTTCCCCTACCCCTTCAAAACTCCTCAGTCCAGCACTCTGGACCAGCAGTCTTTGAGTGTGTCATTCTTTGTTGTTCTCCAAACCCCTGTAACCATCAGCAGGATGGAAAGATGGCTCACATGTTTTCCTGGGACTTGGTAAAAATTAGCCAGACAAACTGCTTGTACTCCAGTCTGAAAGGGCACTCAAGACCTCTGGTTTTCCATCAGAAATGTGTATGGATATCACCCCGAATAGGGGCATCTCTTATTTGTCTTAGAGGGGGAGATACTTTGCTTGTTTGTGATCTTTTCTGTCATACAAGGTAGATTTTAACCAAAAACCTAAAATTGTGTCTGACATAATTTTAATGTGAGAACAGATGATTTAAAAACAGAGGTAAGGACGTCTGCCATCCTGGGATCCTAAACAAGAAGAAAAGTAGTCCTTGCCCTCACCTTCCTTTCTCCCTCCTTTCTCTCTCTCTCTCCCTCTTCCTCTCCCTCCATTCTCCCTCCTTTCTCTCTCCTTTCTCCTTCCTTTTTCCCTCTCCCTCCCTCTTCCTCTCCCCCACCCTCCTTTCTCGCTCCTTTCTCCCTCTCTCTTCTCTCTCCCTCTTCCTCTCCCTCCTATCTCCCTCTCCTCATATTTTTCCTGAAATCCTTATCAGGAATACTTTGTACTCAATTGTGAATTTCAACTCAATATTTAGCTGCCTTTTTTTTTTTTCTTTGAAATACCAAAAGGGATTAAAGCCTAAACTGGATTAACTACTCGTCAAATGCAATTTTGTTAAGTGAAACTGTATTTATGGGGCTAGGATGGCTCAGTGGATTGATGATGAGATACCATTCTAGGTCACTTGTTCAAAGTGATGTGAGTCTACTAGTGACTGAAAATGCATTACTTGCCATCTGGGAACTCTCTAACAATGGAGCCAGTAAGGAACTAGTTGCAGTTAAGATCTGAGGAGATCTCCATCACCCACTACATGCACTAAAACAGGCAGCACCTACCTCTCCCTTTCACAGACCTAATGGAAAGGTAAAGTGCTAAAAAGGAGAAGAGCAACATCTGACACAACAGACAAAAGTTTTAAGGCAATCTCTGCAAATCATACTTGAGATACTCTTGCAAGGTAATGTTGGGAAACTTGCTGTATGGAGTCCCTAATCCAGACTTATTGGTCTAAGATTTCCTTTGGATGCTGAGATGCTTCTCACAAAGGCTGAGGAGAGAGAATGAAATGGCTTTTGAATTGAGCAGAGAACAAGCATTTAAAGTCATCTGATTGTCAAGAAAAGCATCTGAAAAGCAAGGCTATTAGGCTGAGTAATTTCCAGGGAAAGGTAGTGGGCATGCCCTTACTTGACTCAGGTAAAAGGAACATGAGCTCCTCCCATCACTGTTATCTAATTACAAGGATGAGTAAATAGGTATGGGCAACATTTTCAAACCTGGGTTCTGAAAGTTTTGACACAATATCCAAAGGAAGATATGAAAAAGGCGGGGTGGTTTTCACACAGACTGTCATTAAGAGTAGTGAAAGCTCAAGGTCTCAGCCCTGATTCTCAGAAAATCATTGAGAGGAAGAATTAAATTGTCTAGAAGTGTAGGCTAATCCCTTCTCTGCTTCCTCCCAATTCCCAGCCCTGTTTATTCTTTACTGCAATGTGCTATACTTTAAAAAACCTCCAGTTTTTTTCTGAAAGCAAAAGAAAATGGAGTTAGTACATGGTTGACGGAGAACATCCACCCTGTTGTTGAAATTCCTGCCTGGAGAAATGCATTAAAGGACTGTTAGTATCAAAGAAAAGGTCAGCAGCTGAACAAGTGACATTAGAAACATCATCACCAAGAGGTCCTAGGAAAGTGAGCAGAATTGACTCTTTCTCTGCAGTTTCCCTAAGTGTGAGCCAGAACCTAAACCCACATCCACTCTCAGCACTAGTGGCTGGAAAGATCAGAGGGAAGGGGAATTGGGCACCTTGGTTTCCAAAGAAAAAAAGACAAAAAGTCACAGCCAGAACTTGTATGGGCTCAGGTTTCCTCCCTTTCTGCTTCAGTCAGCACCAAGGTCCTGGCCTGTTGTGACAGGACAAGAGGAAATTGTTTTAAACTCCAAGTGGGTGGATTTAGACCAGATATAAAGAAGACATATTTTACACTGAGGGTTGTAAAACACTGGAACAGTTTTCCTAGAGAGCTGGCAGATTCCAGATCACTGGAAATACTCCAGCTCAGATTGGAGTGGGCTCGAAGCAAACTGATCTGGTTGAAGATGTCCCTGCCCAGGGCAGCTGGCTTGGTACTAGATGACCTTTAAAAGTCCCTTCTAAGAGAAACCATTCTATGATGATTAAAGGAAGGTCTCTGGTGGAATCTCACCCATGGGCTAAAGTAGCCCTCTGTTGAGGAAAGCCATGGGATGGGTCCCCACTGTGCTGGGGAAGCGGCATTCAAGCACATGGCTCTGCTCTTCACTGCCTCACTCAGGCTTGCTCTTGCTGCCACTATGCTCAGTTAGAGAAACAGCTACAGGATTGTCCAAGCTTGATTCAGGGTATCACAGCCACCTGAGGAATTTTGATGCTCCCGTCCTGCTGAGAAGTGATTTGTACATTTGGGCACCCCTTTCCCTGTCACCCAGCATGGGAGAGCACAGCCTTGCTGAGAGCAGAAGTGAATGGCTGTGGTGACTCTCACGCAGGTGCTGCCAGTCATACACTAAGCTCCTCTGCCTCAAAGGCCTGGCCAGGCACTGCTAACAATAAACAAACCATAATAACTCACAACTGCGGCTGAACCCAGCCCTTAATGACATTGTTCATGACAGCTTCAACACTGTGAAGAGCTGCATCATTTCGTTCCCATGCTCCTAGGAGCATTTCCAGATTGGCTTTAGCAAGGGTGATTCCAACAGCTTATTCTAATTGTTTTCCTGGTAGAGCAGAGGCAGGCTAACCTGCTGTGAAACCTGATGCTGTCTGCAGGAGCAGGTTATTGCAGGGTAACAAGTGGCTTTGCTCAGCCTCGGCTGGCAGTACAGTACCACAGGAGGGCACTCACATGAACACCTACACCGCCTGGCAGGTGTGCACAGCTGTGCGGCAGAGCTCGGGCAGGGCTTACAGAGAGGCAGAGCCTTGGAAACCAGCTGAGACCAGCTCGCGTTGTCTCTGCCTCCACGTAGCAAACTGTTGGTTTGCATTTTGCTTTGCCTTTTAGGAAAACAACCAACCAACTCCCCTAAAAACCATCCAAAACAAAAAAAAAACCCCAAACCCAACCAACCAACACCAAAGACAAACAGCAAGGCAACCCCCCCCCCCCAAAAAAAAAACCCAAACCCCCAAACGAACCCCTAACAAGCAAAAAAACCACCCAAACTCAACCAAACAAAACCCCCCTGAACAAACAAACGAGCAAAAGCTAAAAGAAAAGGTGAAGCTGAATGAAAAAGCAGTGTCTGCTAGCACGGTTTGGGGGTTGTGCATGTGCTAAAAGAGTTTTGACCCCGGCAAAAAGGTATCCAGAAAGTCTGAGAGAAGGGTGATGAAGTCATAATTTCTGATCTCCATCAAGAAGAAAATTACTTACAGAAAGTCCTCTCTGATCGTGCAGTGCAGCAAAGTGTGCTGCAGACAGGTATTGCTGGCAAGGCTTGAATAGTCACTGTTTGAAAGGGTTTATCTGCCACTGACTCTCAAAGTGCCTGAGCACACTGTGGCTGATTCAAAAGACTGTTTTCTGGCAAATCTTTGGCTATTTCAAAGCAAAGTCTGAACTTACAATCAAGTCGTTTCTACTCGTTGCTGCAGGTGGTTTGATCAAATGAAACCATGCACCTCAGTGCACACGTTAGAGCCAGAGGAGACAGAACTTTGATGCTTGCCTCAGTATTTTAATTCTCTTTAAGAGGTGCTTTTGGATTCTTAAGTGCTGCCAATAATGAAAGTGCCAAATGCAGTATATTTATTTCCCAAAGGTTTTTTTTTGCTTCTCTGAAGCTCAAAGGCAGTATGGCAAGGGACTGATGGATAGACACAGGGAGGTGTTAGCAGCTTCTCAGATGTGAATGGGTAAGGATGAGAATATGAGCAGTGCAACTCTGGTTTTCTTACTTTTTCAGTCATCCCCTTACATATACACCACCAGGTCCAGCTGCTCCCTGGAAGTCCACCCTTTCCCTGAAAGTCCACCCTTTTTTCTTTGGGTGCATCACATTCTGGCAAAACCAGGCCAGTGCATATTGTAAATTGGCAATGAGCAGCTTCAGCTTCATGCTGGTCCCACTGCAGTTCGACCTCTTCTGAAAACTTCATCTCTGGAGCCAAGCAGCACTAGAAGTAGATATGAAAGGAGAATGTGACAGTGATCAAAATCTGTCTGGTCCAGACAGATAAATATCAGCCCATCTTGAAGGTTTTCAGCTCTTTGCTGCCGGGAGTTATACCTTTTTTTCATGGCAGAGCACCGTGGGCTAATTTCATAGCTGGTGTAAATCAGCATTGCACAATATACCCTTGGTGCAGTGATGCTGATTTATGCCAGCTAAGAATCTGGCTGCTCATACTCCTACCAGCGCTGCATTGACTTATAAGCCCTCCTTTTAAAGACCTGTGGATGAAGCAGAGTTACTGTTGCTGAGAGCTGCAAGTTTCAAAATTGGCCTGGAGGAAATAGGGAAGACTCAGTTTCAAATCAGGATAAAAACGTGGATGTGGAAAGTAGGCTTTCCCCCAGAGCAGCTAGTTTTACCTCTGTGGAAACCAGAATCTCACAGCACCCATGAAAACTGGATTTAGCATCACAGAATCAGAATCCTAGAGGTTGGAAAGGACCTCCAGAGATCAAGTCCAACCCCCACACCAGGCAGGATCCCCTAAGGTAGTTCCCTCAGGAATGCATTCAGGAGGATTTTGAAAGTCTCCAGGGAAGGAGATTCCACAGCCTCTCTGGGCAGCCTGCTCCAGTGCTCTCTCACCCTCACTGTAAAGCTTTTCTCATGCTGAGATGAAACCTTCTCTGTTCCAATTTGTATCCATTGCTCCTTGTCTTATTGCTGCACACTACCTAAAAGAGATTGGTTCCATCCACTTGACACCCACCCCTCAGGTATTTACAGACATTGATCAGATCCCCTCTCAGCCTTCTCTTCCCCAGACTGAACAACCCCAGAGGTCTCAGTCTCTCTTCATAGGGAAGATGTTCAAGACCCCAAATCATCCTTGTGGCTCTCAATTGGACTCTCTCCAGCAGGTTCCTCTCTCGAATTGGGGACCCCAGAACTGGACACAGCATTGCAGGTGTGGTCTCAGCAGGACAGAGTAGAGGGGGAGAAGAACCTCCCTAGACCTGCTGGCCACACTTTTCTTGATGCACCCCAGGATACCACTGTTCCTCTTGGCCACAAGGGCACATTGCTGTCCAGTGTAGAACTTGCTGAAAGAACTCACAGTTTATATAAATATATTTATAATTTGTATTTATTTTT
>VWYK01084226.1:13796-32884 GCA_013399775.1 Semnornis frantzii | reverse complement strand
ATCACCCACGGGTGCTGGTCTTACACTAAGCTCCTCTATGTTTAGTTGTTTTTTTTTTCACAGAATCATTGAGGCTGGAAAAGACTTCGGAGATCATCGAGTTCAGCTTATAACCTGTTCCAGGATTCCACCACCCTTGCTGCAAAGAAGCTTCTCCTCATGTTGAAGTGAAACCTTCTATGTTCCAGTTTGTAGCTGTTGCTCCTTGTCTTAATGCTCTTGACCACGGGAAAGAGATGGGCCCCAACCGCTTTACATCCACCCCTTCTCTCAGTCTTCTCTTCTTCAGAATCAGAAATTTAGCTGTTCAGATGTGCTCAACTTTTAAAAATTTCTTTTTCTTTCTTTCTTTCTTTCTTTTTGTTCCTTTCTTTTTTCTTTATTTCTTTTTTTCCCTCACTTTAAAAAAAATTTCTATACGTATGTATGCCTGACTCTTTGGAGATCACTTTGTCTGTCTCTCTGATTGCTGGAGTCAGCCAGCAACACGACAGGACTTGCTTGTTTACATAGCTCTGAGGGTTATGACAACACATCAGAATGTACAGGTGCCATATAGAGATGCAGCTTGCAACTCAGAGCAGTAAAGCTGACTATTTAATAAAGAATTCCTTCGTTTTATAACCACCGAGTCTCATTGTTTTACATAGCAAAAAAACCCAGCTCTGTAAAGCTCTTCTAAAAAGTTACACTCCTTTGGTGTTAAATATTTGAGCTAAAGTTAACAATTAACGGTTGCAAAACAATTGCATTAATTGAACAGAAAATTAAACCCCATAAAAAGTGGTTAAATGTAATTTCCTCATAATTGCACTAAATGTGCTGCCAAGATAATTACAAAACAAATTCTAATTATTATTCTATTTATTTACTTTTAGTCCGTTTGGTGGCATTTCACCCTTGCAATATAGCAAATAAGCAAATCAGGGGAGCCCTCCTCTGATGCCAGTTTGATTTTGCCCTTTACTTACAGCATGGTTTTGAGGCCAATTAAGTGCTGAGGTTGCTCATCTAGCAGAAAGGAGAAGACTTCTTGCAAAAGCCTTTCCTCAAATGTGACCACTAAGCATGGGAAATTTCAGGAGTAACCTGCCCCTTCCAGTAGTAAAAAGCTTGTCAGAAGCTCTTGATGGGGAAATTTAGTGCTCTCAGGTTGCTTTCAAAGAACAGCTTGACAAAGGCTGAGTTGTCTTTCAGAGACAGCTCAGAACACCCACTCTTTCCTACTGGGCCACCATCTGGGTAATCTGATGGCTTTCTGTAATGTCAACATTTTCCTTCTTGGTATTTTTCCTGGAATTTTCTTCTCACCATAGAATAGGCACAAGTGGCTGCTGCCTTCTTTTAAAAAGACCAAAGCAGTTGTGGAATCAAAGCTTCTGTTTAAAAATGCAGTCAGATACTCTCACGCTTCTAGCAGGTGCAATGTGAGGTCTCTGCAGGCATCGGCCCTTAGCTAGGGGATGGGAGATTCCTGAGGTGTGCTCTACCCTTTATCCACAGGAAGGCAACAATACCTCAGCTTGTCACATCTTTATCCCTCTGCCTTAGAGAGGTGTGAACTATGCTGATGACACACAGGATACTCACTCCCCCTTTGGGTTTATTCTTCTGGAATTAGCTTTTCCTTTTCCCTTCACTTTTTAACTTTCTGCTGTGTGCCTGCACTGCTTTTCCTACAGCGTAATTAGAATTATTTTCTCTGGAGCTGTTCCTTTCCCATATCAGCCAATTCATCCACGTTGGGTAAATTTCCTAGTCTCTGGAAAAGAGCTGAATTTGTTGACACTAAAATAGTCCTTGGCCTGAGTGACTGAGCGTGGAGAGGCAGGCTGGGAATCTGGATGGAGATCCTGCTCTGAGAAGATCTTGGATCGCACTGTCCAGTATTTTCTCATGTCTCCTCTGCCAAGCTATCCTCTGTGCTGCAAAAACCCTCCTGCTATCAGCGAGGGTTCACATCTTCCTTACTTGGAGCAGGCCACACTGATGCCTCATCTTATTTACACTTACAGCATGAGTTCTACAGAGAGCTCTGTACAAAGGTGACAGGAGACCTTCAGAGTTATGGACACGTTTGTCTGTCATCTGCTAGCAGAGCCTTTCACTGCTCTCAGACAACCTGTTTCCATCCTTTTTAAGTCCTCCTACCATTCCCACTGGTTTTCTTTCATGTCATTATTTTTTAAAAGTTTTTGGTTTTTTTTGTTGTGTGGTTTTTTTTTTTCCTCTGTGTGGGTGATTTATTATTGCTTTTTTATTTTTTTTTTTTTCCTTTCACATTGATGATCACTATCTGTGAAGATAGTCATGGACACAGCTGTTCAGACATTTTCTTGTTTCAAATGTTTATCCTAACAAGGTTGGCCAAACCAAGATGTGTTCCCCTGCATTCATGGCTCTGTTTAAATTTGAATTTAAAAGTGTTGGAGCTCAAAACCCCACATGGCCTAAAAGTTCTATCTACATGCCTTTACCAGCACCAGCTCTTATATGGAGCAGACCTACAGCAATGCAGCGACTGTTGCCTCAAACAGACATGGCTGTAGGCTCTGCAGCTTTGCTCACTGCTTACTTGCCCAAGCTCTTTCCATCCACTGGCGGCTCCTCACACTATGTTGAAGCTCAGTTCCCACCTACAGCCCTCGGCTCATGACAGGCCCAGGTCCAAGCAGTCACCACAATGCTTTCTAGCCAGCTGGTAGCTACAAGCTTGCAGGCTGTAGAGCTGTGCCAAAAGAAAAGTGGTAGTTTTGATCTCCTTCTCCCTTGGCCCTATGGCTTATCTGGCTCTTAAAGGGAGACTCTGATCAGTGAATTATTTCAAAACACCTGGAGTGGAGAGGAACTCTGGATGGGAAATGAGGGGTAAAGGATGGCAGGGGTGTAGAAGTCAAGAAGCATTTGGGTTTGATGTGGAAAGATCAAGTGCACTGTGGCCTGACTTGTGAGAAAAGTGCCTGGAAGGCTGGTGAAGAGCAGGCTAACAGGAAACCACTGCAATAACTCTGCCTCTCCCCTCTACACTACCTGTAGGCACCAAAATTCCTCTCTCCAGGGAAGTGCTCTGTGATCCCTTAGGTGGCTGCCAGGGTCAGAGAGGAGCTACTGGGACAGGAGGAACTGTGTTACCAAAGGGCTCTCCTACATAAATCTGCTCCTGGCTGTGCATGAGGCAGGCAGGGTGAGAGACAGGTGTGTGTTTGTGTGCGTGGGGATCAGTCACACAAACAAACAGAGGCTACATCCAGGAGGGAATTTTCTTCCTGGCTGAAGAGCCTCTGCCATCTGCTTTGCAAGGAGGTGTACTAGACTATGCGGTCCTTGGTGCGTGGCAGCTGCTGCTGCTAAGGACTCGCTCAGGCACTTCTGTCCTTTAAGCCTGTGTTTTTCAAAGCTTCCTCTGTTTTCCTGTCTCTTACTCATATCATCACGGGCTGGGACTGGAAAAATGCATGCAGGTCAGTGCCTGCTTCTGAGTCTTCCAGGTACTGCTGAGCTTGAGCAATAAGGTATAACACAAATTTGGCTGCTTCCATGTATTCCACCCCCCCCAAAGACAGTGAGAAGTCGAACTTGTTTTTAAGTATCTTCAATTTCCAGTCCAAATTAGTAATTTCCTTTAAACTCAATCCCCAGTGCTTTTTGCTTTCAGTGGGAGTCTTCAAAAGAAGGCAGCTGGCAAAACAGAGATCAATGTGCTATCAGACAGCGATGGGCTTGGCCGAACAAATTGGCATCTCTTGACTAGTCTGATATCAAATGAGTTCCTTTGTCTGTTTCTGTGTTTTCTGGCAGCTTTGAGAGCTTCTTCACTCGATGATTCATCAAATCTTTAGGATTTTGCTTTGCAAAGCTTCCATCTCTTTCAGTGTGTCTTTTTGCCTTTGCTTTGCAGGCAATGATCTGAACAGAAAATGCTCTCCTGGTGTTGGCAGTGGTTTCTGCACTTGAGAGCTAGGCTTGGCTGACTGCAGAGAGTGCAGCATGTGACATGGTGAGAACTGGGCCTGAACTTTGGACCCTTGCTTTTGGAAAGCCAAGTGGGTGAGAAGGTTGTGCTGGACATGCCAGGCCCCTTGGTCCCTACGGGAACTGTGTGATGTTGAGCCTTGAGCAGGGCTTTGCTGCAAGGACCTGACTCATGTCGTGGGACTCACGATGGCTCCCAGGTCACACCTCTACCACAGGACAGGGATAAACCCTGGCTCATGTTGCTTCCTCAAGTAAGGGGATTTCAGTAAGGGGCTTTACTTAAACCCTGGAGGGTGAGTGGGCCAGGGAGCCTGTGCAAACCAGGGCATGGTGTGGGATGGCAATAAGGACACAAACTGAGTGCAATGGGGGCAAGCATGTCTCAAAAGCAAGAGGACCTGAACACCTAACAGCAAAGGGAAGCCAAGGAAACCAAGCACTTGAAGTTTTCAAGTGGCAGCTGAGGTGAGGTTGACATTTTTCCTTCAACCCATAAGCAGAGTCAGGCACCTGTGAGTCAGCCTCAAATATTGTCCTTTCTCTGGTTTTCAACAGACACATACTTTAAAGTGCTGCCATATCATCTTCGTCATGAAATCTCCTGATTCAGAGACTTCTCTAAATCACTCAAGATTTTTGTCTGTGCTCTCCCTCCCCAGTTGCTCAGAGTCCTGAAAACCACAGCCTTTGCTGGCAGACAATAGATACAACCTAAANAAAAGAAAGAAAAAAAAGAGAGAATGGCTGTTGAGGAGGCTTAGAACATGTCTCAACACTTTCTGCAGGTTTTTTCCTTTCTTGAGGCAATCAGAGCACTGCCTAAGTTTTGCACCTGCCATGGGCAAGTGCCTCTGTCTTTTAGTGAAATAACTTTATGCATTTTTAGTGCAAGCCCTGGCCTGCTTCGTATCCTGCTTTACCTGAATGATTATATCTTCTTTACTTCGTTAACTTTTCAATAGGCTATGAAAACAAAAGCTGTCACTCTGATACCTGCCATCTGATATTCAGCAATGCCTTCAGTACAAACAGAGCCCCTCCACCTCCCAGCCCCCACCTCCAAGCATCACTTGGCATGATCCTGCTTGTAGGTGTTCCCTGTATCAATACATAAAACCTTTCCCTGTTAATGTTTCTTTCACCCTTTCCTATATCAGTGAGTATAGGCTTTGCAACACTGATCTGGGTCTGCTCTCCTGTGAAGTATCAGTTTGTTATGAATGTTAGAGGATCTCAGGGAAGTACTTGTTTGGACACCACAAGGCCCAAAATACCTTCTCTGTGTGCACATATAAACTAAAATGCTGTAGTTTGGTGTCTTTGGACTTAAGGACTCCAAGAACTGTATTTTGGATTTGTGGAGATCATAAAAATGAGTTCTGGGGCAGCTCATGTTCTGTGGCAAGAAAAGAAGTCTACAAAAGTCAAATTTTCTAAGGTATCTGGGCTTTATTTGCCTGTATAGCTAAATTACTAACTTAGAAACCACTACAGCTAGTCGTGTTAGTAAAGGAATCCCTCTAGACCTTTGCAGTCCAAAGACAAGGTCTTGGTTCTTGGAACAGGCCAGCTCTCAGAACACAGAGAGTGGGCTTAGAGTGGGTGGGCTGCATCATCCTCATTTATTCAAATAACCTTCACTTGAGAGATCCCTTAGATGAGGAAAATCTGCCTGGAAAACACAGAGACCACATAATAGAGCAGTGTACAGCTAAACAGGCAGGAGGGTAGGTAAAAATAAACAAAAGGATGTGTGTTTTGGGGGAGGAATATTTTTTTGGATGGATTCAAGCTGGAGGTGTAAGGGTACACAGAAAACCACAAATTGCTGAGGACAGAGCAGTTTGCAGATCAAACGAAACTGATGTTGCTTTGGGATGTAATGGGCCTGTGAAGTGATTTTCCAGCACCTTCTCCTGGGAAGAGTTGGGAGAACAACTCTGAATGTGTTTCTGGTGGCCTCAGCTCTGGCAAGTCAGGGAGCAGCTTCTCTAGTCACTGATTTGTTATCCATTTTGGGTTCACACTTGGGTGCAGAGGACAGTCCAAGTTTTCAAATGGAGTGAATTTTTCCTGGTATTCCAGCTAAAGGGGAGATGGGATCTGGGGGAGCGTTGAACCTGTGTCCACTGAACTTGAGCCTTTTTATGTTCTCTCAAGTGGGGTCTTACAACAGAAGAACAGAAGGGTTTGATACCCTGTATGCAGGTGCTAAGGTTATGGAAATGTAAATTCAGATGTTTTTAATATATCACATTTCCAGTGATGTGCATGGCAACAAACAGGATCTTGACTTCTCAGGGCTTCTCAAAATTGGGCCATTTCTACTGAAAGGTTTAACCTTGCATCTGATGTTCAACATTCCTGCTTCTGTTTCACTCTGTAAAATCCACTTTTTCTTGCATCTCTTACAGATTGTGGACATAGTAACAGCAAACTTTATCTTCAAACAGAGGGCAACCAAGCTCATCATTTTAAGAAAAAAAAAATTCCATTTTTCGGGTTCATTTTTGTAGGAGTTGGAGATTCTCCCTGGAGAAATCATAGAAGGGTAAGGTTGTAAGGGACCTCAAGGATCATTTAGTTCCAACCCCTTGCAATAGGCAGGGACACCTCCCACTAGTACAGGTCACTCAAGGTCTCATCCAACCTGGCCTTGAACACCTCCAGGGAGGGAGCAGCCACAACCTCCCTGGGCAACCTGTGCCAGTGTCTCACCACCCTCACTGCAAACAACTTCCTCCTAACAGCCACTTTCAATCTCCCCTCTGCCACTTCAAACCCATTGCCCATTGTCCTGGCATTCCCAGACCTTGTCAATAGTCCCTCCCCAGCCTTCCTGTAGCCCCCTTCAGATCCTGGAAGGTTACTCTAAGGTCTCCTGGAAGCCTTCTCTTCTCCAGGCTGCAGAGCCCCAACTCTCTCAGCCTGTCCTCACAGCAGAGCTGCTGCAGCCCTCTCAGCATCTTGGTGGCCTCCCCTGGACCTGCTCCCAACAGTTCCATGTCCTTCCTGTGCTGGGGTCTCCAGAACTGCACACGGGACTGGAATTCTGATCTGCTCAGCATCTCTTGAGGACTTTCTAGATAAGTATGAGTGCATCTCTGTACAAATCAAGCACTGTCATGAGACTGGGAATGGTGATTTCATTGGTTTTTAGGACACAGCCTTTACAGCTAGAGGCTCTGGGAAGGTCAAAGAATCCTAAAACTGGACTTTGTATTTGTTCCCTGGAAAAATACCTCTTGAAATATTGAAATTTTTGTCCATCTTATTTCACTGGAGTTAGCACATTGTAAATGATTCAGACCTGAATCAAGCATCTCCCTTTCCCCTTGGCTTTGAAACTTTCTTCCTGAGTTTTGCCTGGGTCTGATAAGCAGTGCCATTAATTCCCAGTGTAATTTTATGTCGTGTGTTTTGTATGAAGAACCTGGCAGCTTGACAGTGAATAATAATTCCAGGTCAAGAAATATGCTCTTAATTATTTCATGATCTCAGTGTCTTTAGGGAGGACATTGAACAGGCCCTGGGGCAAGGATATAAAATATTTCTTTGACTCCAAAAAAAGCCTCTGAATTATTTTCTGGACTTCTGATAGATAGCAGCTACTCTGTCCTTTAAGACTTCAAACCTGTGTTTGGCCAACTCTGAGGTGAACCACACAAAGTAATACAAATAAATGCTTATTTTTTTCTTAAATAGTTTGGGCATCTAATAACTCTTCTTGCCCAAATGGGGACAAGAGGACATGTTTCATGTGCTTCCACTTGAGTTTGGAGGAGCAGCTTGTGGCACATGTTTTTGAAAGCGTGGCTCTTACATTTCAGGGGAGTCTAATTCCAGTTTTCAAGCTTCACTGTTAGAACCTGTTGCAAGCTGGTGGTAAAACTCCTCTTTTGGCCTCCCAAATAGTGGCCCTACCTACAGTACAAAACATTCCTAGTTCTATCATCTTGGCATTAATTATCCTAATCTCTTTTCTAATGTTCAAGCTGTTAATTTAACCACGTTGTCTAAACTTGCATTGGAAGTGGGGCTGGATTTGTTTCCTTGCATGTGCAGACAGAAAAGCTGAAGGTAGCTTATCAAAATAAGTATAAGATAACAGAACTTGGGGTTGGCATAAAAAAAAAAAGGAAAAAAAAAGGTGTGGGGGGAGGAAGTGCAGGAAAAAGAAGGAAGATATTTATAAGCTGTTTTCTCAAATTGCAAAATTCTGGGTTGATCCAAAGCTAGTTTTAACAACAGGTGGAGCTGCAAGATATCTGCCATCTTGGGTACTTTCTCTAATAAATGTGAGGCTAATTTCTTAACCCCATCTGTGGGGAATTAAACACAGGGGACTGGGCTATGAGCAGGAGTCATGAATGTCAGCTTGGCGCATCTTACGCTGCCTTTTATGGACCATGAAAAATGGTTCCTGCTCAAATTGAATTTTCCTACAAATCTCAGTTTGCCTACAGACATTTTGTAAGCATCACTGAGCTAATTAAATCTACTAATTGGCTGGCTAAGGGCTCCAATGCAGTGCAGACAGAGTAACTTAATCTAGAAGAAACTGGGAAAACTCTATAAAACCTCTGGGGAGCAGGTGGTGGACATCACGAGACTCATTACAAGAAGTCTTGTGGGCCACCCTAGTAGAGGTGACAGAGATTGTGTGGGGTGTAGAATGACCTATTCCCCTGCCTTCAGAGGGTGACATTTTACCTCTGACACAGCTGTCCTCCAGCTACAGAAGTGTTCTCAGTTTTTAGTGCAGACAATTCAACACCTTGCCCAAGCATTACTTTAGAAGACTGTCAGATGTTTGGGATTGGGGATTCAGAGTTAGAAATCATAGAATGGTTTGGATTGGAAGGGACTTGAAAGATCATTTCGTGCCAACCCACTCACCATGGGCAGGGCTACCTTCCACTAGAGCTGGTTGCTCAAGGCCCTGGTGCAGCTAATTGATGCAACTGAGGAAATCAATATGTGAGTGAGAAAGGTCAGACTGGATGAGCACAAAGGTCCATTCCAACGTGAGATGGTGTAAGCTGGAGGAGAATGTGCTCTCCCTTCTTGTTTAACAGAAAACCACCATGTACATCCCTGGTGCTGTGTGAACAGTGGTACTGGTAATTACACACAAAATACATGGGATGAGCACCTGTACTCCTGTGTAAGTAATGCCTTGTATCAATAACTGCACATAAAATACACATTCACTTTACAGTGAGGGTGGCGAGACACTGGCACAGGGTTGCCCAGGGAGGTTGTGGCTGCTCCCTCCCTGGAGGTGTTCAAGGCCAGGCTGGATGAGGCCTTGAGTGACCTGTACTAGTGGGAGGTGTCCTGCCTATGGCAGGGGGTTGGAACTAAGTGGTCCTTGCGGTCCCTTCCAACCTTACCACTCTGTGATTCATACACAGCTGCCTGAGCTGCCTGTTGTTGTATGCTACACAGATTGCATTTTCTGCCAGGAATACTGACCCAACCCACCTGAGGACAGGAAGGAGATGTTATTATTTAAAACCTCTGTACCATCCCTTCCTTTCCCCTTTCTTCCTCCTCTGGCCAAGAGGCCGTAACGGTCCGTGTCCTAGCAGGGCTCTTTGAACGCAAGCTCGTGCTCCTCCTGCGTGCTCCTCACTTGGCTGCTGCTCCATCTGACTCCAAAAGAAGCGAGTACAAATTAAAGAAAGAATGCAGCCCTAACGCCTACACCCAGAAGCTTTCAAAACAGAAGGCTGCTACACCTGTGGGGATAGAACAAGTGTATCAGTGTCCCGGGCTCTGCCCTGGCTCGTCCGCCTTTGTTAGCTGGAATGTGCCGATGAAATAATCAGGTGCAGTAGGCGCGTGGCAGCCTGTTTAAAAACCGATTCTTTGGAGACAGGGAGTGGGCTGTGAATCATGCATCCACATAATCTGATGATAGCAATTTAAAATGTGGTGATTAGTGTATAATGGAAAGTATTGTGTTGTTTGGTATGATTTGTCTGCCACTGCACTACCCCAGTGTTTAAGAGGTCCTGCCTTCTGCGCACATCCTGATTCACTCTAGCAGCAAATGCATAAGGCAACTTCAGGAGTGTTTTATATCTTACTCACACAGCACATGAATGCATGTATGTATGGACACTACTACCTTGTGATAGTACTATACCAGCCTAAAATCATGGAGGTGCCGCTGGGCAGCATACCTTGCTGTGGAGGCTCCATTGTGAACTCCAGACATGGGCAAACCCAGCCTCCTAGAAGCCTGAGCACATCTCACATTGCAAAAGTGTTGTTGAAAATGCCAGCCCAGAAATCCAGATGCATCTACCTGTTGGGTGTAATGAATAGGGTCAGCAAGATGCAACTTCATGACTAGTCCTTTGCTTCTGTTACTCCACCAGACCACACCTTCAAATACACATCTGCTCTCTGTGAATGCCAGGAGAACAAGAGTAAAAATTCAATGCAGCTGAGAGGCATCAGTGTCAAAAACATTAGAGTGGGTCTCTCTGGGGTTTGGTAGGATAAGCATGAGGCAGCAAGGCTGTGTTTTAACTGTGGCAGTGATTAAAAGGTACAATACAGTTGTCTCACTTTGGGCCTAGAGATGTACCATGTTTGCTTTTGGCGAGATTCATTTTGTAGCATCAACTTTCCATTTCAAACCTTAGCTCACTGGGCATTTATAATCCAGATAGAGTCAGTGCAAATATCTGTTGACAGGGAATAAAAAAATCCAGAAAAAAAAAACAAAAAAAAAAAACAACAAAGAAAGCAAAGACAAACAGAGAAGAAAAACTATGGCAAAGCCAGGTGCCCTTGTGAAGTCCTCTGACAAGATGAATCATGATTTAGGAGAATTAATAACTGTAGACAGCATTGGTAAGTTTTTCCTTTTCTTAATCACTGAACCTCCATGTGTCCTCACCGTGAGTACATAACAAATAGGATCAGGAAGTGAATTAATAGATCACTTACTTCTATTTACTCACATAAAGGAGTCCAAAAAGAAGAGCTGTTTTTCACATAGCTTTAGTGCCAGATCTAACTCTTGCTTTGGCCAAATTGTTCATCATACATGAATGACATGCAGGGGAAATGTGAAAGCTAAACTAGGTTTGTTATAAGGAGAAGAGAGATACAATACATGAGTGCAGTTTATACTTATGTATTTTATCTCAGTTTTAATTCCAAACAAGGGAAGCTGAGGTGGAAGATCTCCATGCAGCATTGGCACTTGTTTTCTCTTTGACTGTTGTGGCTAGAAAGGTATCTCCATAATGAGGCTTTCGATAGCCCACTGAACTGGCTGGCTGGGTGCTCATATGAATCTGATTAAAGCTCTAAGCAGGTTTGAAATGCCAATGGCCAACTCATACAAGTCACTTGGATTGCAGACAGAACTTATTTTCCTGGAAACTTTTGCAATGGAGCAAATCTTCACTGTACCCACACACACACATAGACACACATAGAATAAAAAGAAAAAATAGACAAAAAGGAGAGACTGTGTAAGAATGGCAGCTTTTGTTGGCAGGGGAAAAGCCTCCTAGGCTCCACCTGCCTTGCTCGTGCCAGTATCTTTAAGTACCACCTCCCCTGACATGCTGAATATACATTACTGTCAAACCTGAGTATTAAGTGGATAGATTTGCAAGCCCACACTAGCAGCCAGCACATTTAGGGGAAGTGTCAACAACTTTCTGCAAACATTGTACGTGGTATCTTGCTGGAAGTTTGCTCAGGAGCACATGCACAGCGTGAAGTAATGTGCTCTTATTTTACAAGCTGCAAGTTCAAGGCCAATCAGCTGCACTGCCCAGCAATGGAAAATGTGATATGGATGGGGGATCTCTGACAGCTAAGGATCAGGCTGCTGAAGCTGATGCCAAACAATAATAAATGTACAAGTTGAGAAACCTCCCTGGATAACTGAGGTTACACTCTGACCTAAATGATAGAAAAGTAAAGGAATAAATTCTTCCACACACTAATCTCTAAATCCTCAGACTTCATTGCACTATAATAAACCTGACTTGGTAATACCAACGTTGCCTGAGATCCTGTTACCTACTGAACGTGGAGCTGCATTTGCACAAACACTGCACGCGAGCAGAGGTCAGATCTGCTGCGGGAAGAAGCGGAAACCGCAACCCCTTGGCAGCATCAGGGTCCAAGGTGTAGCACCCTGGTTTGAAGGAGCCCTGCAGCCAGGACAGTTAAATGTGCCTCAGTCCAGCTTTTCTCATCAGGCTGTGAGCTGCAGGCCTGGGAGTGTGAATGTTGCACATCAGGAGGTGAGTTTGACTTGAGACTTTGCTGGTGAGTGGGACAGAACACAAAGCCTTGCGTTGCGCAGCCAGGTGGGAGTGAACCTGGGTTTGAGACCCAGCAGGAGAGGTAGGGTGGGGCGAAACTGTGATGGGCTTTGAAGATAAGGCCAAGAAATTTGTGCTGGATGTGGTGGAAAAGGGGAAAGGCTCACACCAAAGATAGGACACAGCCACGACTAAGGGAGAAAAGGTTAGCATGAAGATTTTGAGTTATCTCGAGGGGAACCCTTTTATGGTTGTTGATAGCACAGCAGAGAGGATTACAAAAATCTGACGTAAGTTGTCCAAGGCTTGGACAAGAGCTCTGCCCTTAGAGCTGGGCCTGGAAATGCTTGTCGGTTATGCTTAGCAGGCACTGTAAACATGCAAGGATAGACTTGTTTCTTTGCCTGAGGAGCTTAAACAGATACACAAAAACCCTAACAGCTTTTAAGTGTGACTCTCCTGTTTGTACTAATCACTGCAGCCCACTCTCACTGTTGCAAACCTAATAAAATGAGGAAATGAAAATGAAAACTGGCTCTGGTCTAGGACTGTCTTATTTCCTTGTCGACTGCAAGGGTAACCTGGCACTTGAAAGCAACAGCTACCTGCTTGCAAAGACCCTGTTAATTAATGGAACTGGAGAATCTCTTTCAGAGAGCAGATGTTAACCCCTTCAAGGTGATGTGAGTGAATTTGGCTACTCATGACAATGCACAGCTCTTGCAGTTGGACAGAACCATGCAGGCTAAATACCAGGCTTCGGCTAAGCTCAAAGTATGGAAGTAAATCCACATCTGTTTCAAACTCCTCTCTGTGCACTCTCTTTCTTTGTTGTCCTCCGAGGCAGGAAATCATCTGTAGAACAGAGGCAGTTTTTCCATTTAATAACAGTGGTACTACTACTAATCCTTCCCTTCTATTATATAGAATAACTGTCGTGAGGGAAATTAAGATGATAATGGTTTTTTCCCTTTGGAAGCAGTAGATTTTAGTTCCATTAAAAGAACCAAGACACTCACAGACCCCTCTGTACCTATATTCTGGTCAAAACGAAGTGGGATACCTCTTGTTGTAGTCTTAATGGATAGCTTGGATGAAACCACAGAAATACCATAGAAAACCTATGCTAAAAGCTTGTGTACACCTGTCTGCATACAATTTGCTCAGAGATAAGCATTATCTAACATGGTAGAAGTATACTGGGAATGTCACAAGCTAATAGTGTCTTCTGTGCTGTAGAGAAATATCTTCTATTGAATCCACTTACTTATATTTTCATGTTAAAACTACCATACTAGTTGTATTACTACCAAATCTACTCAACTAGCACCAACAAGGTAAGGTGGGAAAATGAATTCTTCCTTTGCACTGGACTGAATGAAATGGAGAGATCATATTGGGAAACTTTCCCTTTCCCCTCTCCCCTTTTCCAGCACTGATTAGATTCCCTATTTTCCAAATCGGACCAATGGTAAGGTTGGACAAACTTTCTGGAGGTGGCCACACTTGTGAGATGATCCTCTTTCCTTGACCTCCTCTGCCCCAGTTCATCCCCATAAGTGAGGCTGTAGCTGAGGTACACTCAGAACCAGCTGCAGATCCACAACCCTGGCCTCATTCCCTCTCTGAAGGAGGCAGATCTGCTCCTCTGGAGGAAAAGGGGCAGCTCCAACAGGAGTGACCAAAGGCTGGGGAGCCACAGGGCACCACTTCAACCACCTGCTGGTGGATACCCTTCCTCATATTAGAAACAAAAGAAATCCTTTCCTGTCATTTGAGTTTAGGCATGTTGTTTGGAACAGTAAAATGTAAGATGCCTGCTTGTGCTGCTCTGTGTGAACAGTTCAGCCACCCTAGCAGAGGTATTATTTACAGGTGACAATGCAGCCCAAGGCCCTATGCAGAAGTGCAGCATTGCAGATGTGTAGTTGAAGACAGACTTGCAACCACTAACATGGAATTTAAAAAATAAGCTGTGTTCTCTTTTCCCCTGATGCCAATCCACTGTTAGAGCAGTGTGACAGCAACAGTCAGGAGGGGCACCCTTGAATCATTTAATGCTGGTATATGACTGCACAGTATGGTATTTCTTTTGTTGCCCATGCTGTGTTTCAGTGCCATCTTCAAATGCTTTTATGATTTTTTTTTTTCCTTTTTCTTTTTGTTTTGGTTATTTTCCTCTAGGCTTCTGGGCTTTTATATCCTCCACTTCTCCTCCAAAGAGAAGGAAATAAAGAAAAAACCCAAACCCCAGCAAGTAGCAAGCACTGCAAACACTGAGTGTAAGATTTCATTACCCGGGGTCAAAAGCAGAGCTCTTTGTTTTGCTTATCTCTCTGCTCATTTCACATATGTATTGTCCTGAGTTTTGATTTCCTTCACACAAACCCATCGGCACGAAGAAGCAGTTCAGTGTATTGTGCTCGAGCAAGAGCTGTTTAATTTTGGGTTTGCTGTTTGGCTGATTTAGTGCCCTTAGGAAGTATGATACATATCCATTAATGCATCATCTGTAAAAACTTGTGGATGTACATCCTAGCCTTTCATTAACATTAATGGTGCCCAACCCCTGAATGTACGCTGTGTCTCAGCACTCTGCAAGTGAACTGAGTCCATGCCATGAACATCTTGTTCTCATTTCTGCAGCAGAAGCGAAGCGTGGAAGTGCAGAAGTGTTGTCTCTGCACCCAAGAAGTTATTTCCAGCTCTCAAGCTGGGTGCAGGCATCTGTGCTGCTCTGTGAGACAAATGCAACACTGTTTGCTCTGGTTTCAAGCGACTCCTTGCAATGTTGTTTAATGAGCTGGTAGCAGGGATGTTAAATGTGTTATTCTATTTGCATTGCTACAGGAAGGAGATGAATGTTGAACATCTTCTGCAGAGTGCTGCTCCTAGGAGGGCAGGACTACTTTTCCAGCAGGAATATTGTATTTAAACTATCTGAAGTTGCTGGAACCAATGAAGCCTGGATACGCCTTGAGCCACATAGTTCACTGAGACAGTTGAAATCTGTGGAAACCTTGGGGTTTTGCTTTTGTTGCCCTGGCTTTTCCTTAAAATAACTCAACCAAACAAAAAGCATGTTATCAGGCTTATAGAATCTCCCCTGGGATTTAGCCAAAAATCAACTCTAGTGGAAGTTTGGTGCAGATGTAAGCAGCTGCAGTGCTCCTTGTTGTAGTGGGGAAGAATCTGTTGTGACTGTGCCACTGAGAGCTGTTTTGGCACAGGGCTTGGTTGCATAATTCAGGACTTCAGCACAGGGTTTCTTTAATAAAATATTGATTCTACAGGGGCAAGATAACTTCCTCAGCTTCGTTAACCTTGACCTGATGAGATATTGGAATACATTCAGCTTAATCCTCCATCTCTGCAGAAACCACTTTTTGACTGAGGTCAGACTTTTGCTCTGGCAAGTCACACAAGCTCTCATTAGGCTCTGATTGCATGCATACGATCATCCAAAATGCACAGTAGGCAAAGGGTCAAGGATACAAAGGTTGCTATTGTTTTTTTCTTCTTTTTCCCAATGCACCCAGCATGTGCAAAACATTTATCAAGCTTCAGACTGTCCCCCTGAAGCTTCACTTGTGATGCACCTTCCTAGCTACCCCCATGGAGTCTTGCTAAACTTGGATGCACACATCCATGAAGTGATGTGTGACTATTATTTTTAACATAAAATGGGTGGCAATGTGACAGTGACTCAGAAAGATGAAATCTCTTCATATTTCAGTGTTTATATTATGGGGTAACCACAGCACATGTGAATATCTGGAACACATTTAATTGCTGCAAAGAGGGATACTCTTCAGACACAAGCTCTTGGTACTGAGGTGCAAATGTCTTGACAGTCCCAGTAGGTATTTTGAGACTGAAGCTTCTGTAGCTGAGGGTAAGGAAAGAAAATCAGACTCTGTGTTAGTATGTGGGCCTGTGGCATCCACTTTGTTGCATGTACAGCAATGGTTGTGACTTACTAAATATGGGACAAAGCCACAGATGACATTGTAAAAGTTAACTAGGTGTATTTGGCTTGGTTTGGTCTGGTCCCATGAGCTACTGGGAGGAGAAAGAGCTTTGGTGTGGGGACAGGTTATGAAGATATCTATCTCTCTGGGAGACTCTAAACTCTCAGCTACAGACACATGCTCTGCAAGATGCTCACATCAAATATGTGAAGGAATACAATCCCCATCTTTCTCTAACTGGGGCTGATGAAGGGGCTACATTTTAAATTATTCCATGAACAGGTTGCCCAGGGAGGTTGTGGCTGCTCCCTCCTTGGAGGTGTTCAAGGCCAGGTTGGAGGAGGCCTTGAGTGACCTGTTCTAGTGGGAGGTGTCCCTGCCTATGGCAGAGGCTTGGAACTGGATGATCCTTGAGGTCCCTTCCAACCTTACCATTCTATGATTCTATGTAAGCCTAATTCTTACCAGATAAGCTTTATCTATTTAAATGAGGTCTGCTCATTTTCCAAATGGCAACTGTTCTTTCTATATTATTTTTAGCTTCAATTTTCTGTGGAAAGGAAATAATGCACACCACAGCAGTGCTCTGGAGAACTGACAAACTCAATGCAGCACATAACTGATGGAAAAAAATAAAGCCCTTCTAGGTGTCAGTGAAAAAAAAAGTGAAATTACAGCAATGCTGCTTCCTTTCTTGGGGTCTCTTTTGGGCATTGCATCAGAAAAGGAGATGAACTTTTTATGAGCATAAATAAGAGTGTGTCAGGATGAACAGAAATACTTTGAAAGCACTTCCCCCTCCCTTTCTTTTCCTTAAGAGTTCCTGAAAACTGTCATTAAAGAAAAGGAAATCTAAACCACAGATTTTCCATGAAGGAAATATCAACTCCAGTTGGTTATTCTGTTACTGTTGCCATTTTTCTTTTACTTTTTCCTTTCTTAAAATATTTTTAATAGAATTTAATGTTTTGGTTTTGTTTTTTTGTTGAATTTATTTTATCTTAAAAACTCAAGACATAGGCAGGAGTAATAAATATGCTTTTTTTTCCTTTAGAAGGGCACTTTAAAATTATTTTGTGGTGTATGAATTCCTGTCCCATTTTCCCTTACAGATTTCATACTGCTCTGTACCATGGATGTGCTCAAACTTTTGAAAGCAATGCAACTTCTCTATCCCTTTATTGGAGTTGAAGACTCCAGCAGCAGCACATGGATAAAGTAATCCAAGTGTTGCTGTACTGTTAGCCAAGACTTTCTGTAATTCCAAGTAGAAATACAGCCCTGCACAATTTATCCACAATTTCTTTCCACAAAATGATTTTGAGGCAAGTAGTTACAGAAATAAAGCAACACATATCACTGAGTTGATCCTGACTTAGTACATGTCATAGTCCTTGTCATAGATGTGTGGTAGAAAGAAACCTTGGGTAGCATGAGACTAATGGCACTACAGTTCTGCAGTGTTTAGTTATTCACTCAGTGAAATGTTCATCAAATAAATAAATAGGTTCAAAATTTGTTTGTCAGGGATTTAAACTGATTTGAAAGATGAAATAAGATGATCTGTAGCCCAAATTTTACACCCAGTGTATGCTTCAACTTAATTCTGTTCGTTACAGCATCACTTTGCATCTGGAATGCTTGAGTGCCTTCACCTTCCACAGCTATTGTCAGGAGTGGAGAGCACTTAAGGTGGCAACCTGCTGTAGACTGCTATGAAGGATTTGAATGCAGCTACGAAGCTTAAGCTGCCATTAACTGAAGCCAAAGCTCTTTAGCTGGCTGTTTAAAAGTCTCACAAGCTCTGAGGATCAGGCTCTTGAGACTGGGTGGGTTTGTAACACACACTTACTAGAGTTACACACTCCAGGGTGTACTCATCCAAGTGTGTGGGACCACAGCAGCCTGAATCTGGGACTGATCCCAGTTTATCTGTCAGCTGCCCTCTTAGCTGATGTATCAAGGACCCCAAGTGAACAGCACAAGTTTTAATGCCTGAGTTAAGAGCCAAGGCTCTGCAGCTGGGAGGCTTTAGCCACCTATATCCACAGTGGACTTGACAAAGGCAGAGGATTTGTAATGTATGCTTATTAGTGCCCTGTCCTGAGAACCTGGCAGAAGTCCAGCTTTAGAAAAAAAGAGAGTAAATACCCATGTAGAGAGTTTTTCAGTGATTATTATTTTTGTATAAAACAATTACTTAATAACATAAACCTTTTCTTTTTCTTCAAAATTTGGATTCAGCAAGACAGTTATGTCTCACAATTAGGACAAAGCATAGCACTGCTTGATAGAGAAACTGCCTTGGCTATGCCTTTTGTTGGTCATTAAAGGATTTCTTTTAATCAGGGCCTTTAACTGAGTGAGATTACCAAGATGGATTATGTTAGATATCATTCTCTCATACAGTCCAGTGCTAGAATTTCACTGGATGGTGACTAGATCTTTGAGGTCCCTTCCAACCTAAACCATTCTATGATTCTATATTTTTGAATGCTGTAGGAAAAAAAAATATGAAACAATCACAAGTATCTGACATAAACAACTGTATCCTTGTTCACGTAAGTTTGACTCACCCCTCTGTACTAAAACATCATGAACAAGAGCCTGTAACACTGAAATTGCTAAGCTATGGGCTGTATTTCTCTTTGCACCATGGCACTTTTAAATAGTGCAGGCAATAAGGTAATTTGTTTCCACAGAATCACAGAACAAATCCACTTGGAAGAGACCTCAAAGATCATCCAGCCCAGCCCTCGACCCAGCACTGAAGAGTCAACAGCAAAACCCAAGCTAGCACTGAAGGGTCAACACCAAACCCCAAGCTAGCACTGAA
>VWYK01084226.1:0-13423 GCA_013399775.1 Semnornis frantzii | reverse complement strand
CTAGCACTGAAGGCTCAACACCAAACCCCAAGCTAGCACTGAAGGCTCAACACCAAACCCCAAGCTAGCACTGAAGGCTCAACACCAAACCCCAAGCACCAGGTGTACACAGTGCTTGAACACCTCCTGGGATGGTGGCACCACCACCACCCTGGGCAGCCCATTTCAGTGTTTGAGAACCCTTTCATTGAAGAACTCTTTCCTAACATCCAGCCTAAGCCTCCCTGCTTTTTTTTTCCTTCAAGTGTAATTTCTCATTTTACATATATGCAAATGAAACTTGGTAGGTACTTTAGCCATGATTCATTTTTACAGACCTGCTTTTTGAATCAAATCTGGATGCTTGGCCCTTGCAGTCGTTTGTTTGTTTCCACTGGGTGTCATATTATGATTTATGAGATTGGTTTGACCCAAATGGCATTTTGCACCTTCTTTTGGAAGACTAGCAGACTCCAATTCAGGGACATCTTAGTAATTCAAGCCAAATATCCATTGCTTAGCATGCACTGCTTTTATACTCTCTTGGGCCACCTGAAGCAATCTTTGAGTACAGGAGGTGAATTCCTAAAACCGCTGCCCATCTGATGGCTTCTCTTGGGGAAACTCTGTGGGATTCTCTGAATTGTATCAATGTCATGTCTTGGTTTTGTGAAGACAGTACTAATGGAGGTGGACAGAGAGGTGTTGTTCACCTACCTATTCTGGAATATGCTCCCAGAACCAGTAAGGAAGCCTCAGCTTTCCCATGTATGAGCACAGTTTATTGCTCTTTTACTGTACTCCTTTTACTATCTACCATGGAGATGATTGATATGTAAACGAGGTGGAACCAGAGCAAATAGGTTTCAGAGTATTTGGTTGATCATCTCCTTCTGAGAGTGCTCTCTCATGTTCCCTTACTAGATGCTGTGCTGATGAGTTGGAGAAGAGTAACTCTCCACATGGATATTTCTCCTTGCTTGAACCTTCCTTTCTTTATGATCCCTGAATACTTCTCTTAGACCTGACTTTTTCTTTCAGTGCCAGATATCTTCTGTTGTCCTTCATGGAACAAAGGTCCTGAAATCAGGGCCCATGGCACTAACTCAGAGAAAATGAACCTTTCTTTCCCAGAGAAACTTTCCTTGGTTTCAAGCACAGTTGATGATGTAAACACAATCTGTACCTACATCATGATGCAAGTTTTGAACAACCAGTCTGTTCTCATGCAGACTGCAACTTTTAAAACTGTGAAAAACATTTACAGAGAGAAGAGATAATAGAAGATATAGAAGAACATTGAGCTGCTACTCTATAATGATTGTCTAAATTGAAGAAGCATTCAATAACTGTCTACAGCTACCTGAAGGGATATTGTGGAGAGGCTGTTGCTGGGCTCTTCTCACAGGTAGTTGGAGACAGAACAAGGGGCAATGGCCTCAAGCAGAGGCTGGGGAGGTTTAGAGTGGACGTTAGGAAAAAGTTGTTCACAGAGAGAGTGGTCAGGGACTGGAATGAGCTGCCCAGGGAGGTGGTGGAGTCACCCGCCCTGGATATGCTTAAGGGTGGTTTGGATGTGGTGCTTAGGGATATGGTTCAAGGTGAATCTTGTGAAGTAGGGTAATAGGTTGGACTTGGTGATCCTGAGAGGCTTTTCCAGCCTGGATGTTTCTGTGATTCTGTGAACTTTCCTGTTTTCTGGGCCTTTTTTTCCAGTTCCTATTTGTCTGAGGAGATATTTCTCCTTAAAGAGGCTCTCTGCACAAGGAAAATAGATGCTTTTTGTGTGAAGATGAAGCTTTGCTTCTGTGCACCTCGGATACTTGATGGTTTTAGTGTGCAAGATGCATATTTGCCCACGTGTGTGTGTCAGAGTGTGGACAGCCAGCCAGGCGTGTGTGCAGACACATGTACTCTGTAACCTGAGCATCCTGCTTTGAGCCTCACTCCTGCTTACTGTTTGGGGATTATTTTGTTTTACTTTTTTTGGCAAAGACACAGTATTTAGTTCTGTGGTGCCTGAAGCAGAATTTGGAGTGGAAGAAATGAGACATTCTATGAGAATCTACAGGAAATGTGTCACCTAGAGTCACATAGGACTCTCATGCCTGCCATAGCTAGACATATGCTAAACTTCACCTCTGCAGGGATTCTCTGACCCTTTCTATGGGAGCACTAAAAATAATTCCTCTGGATTTCTTTCTTTTTTTTTTTTTTTTTTCCTTTTTTTTTCCTTTTCAGACTTTGTGTTTGAGAAACCTCAGGCTTGATTTAAAGAGTGAGCCTGGAATTTCTGAGCAGTGAACATAGAGCAACAGAGAAATTATGTCCCAAATAGAAAGGTATCCAGACTTCTCCAGCAGGCAGCAGACCACCTATGTGGCAGACTTGAGATTCCTCCAGAGCCACTAGCTGAATTTTCTGTGTATGTGCCAAGGGAAAAACACTGAAAGGGTATTTTCTGTAACTGCACATTAGGGTCTCCTGCTCCCTGCCCAAAGTGAAGGAATGATGCCCAGCAAACAAGAGTAATTGCATAGGGCCACGAAGATGCTCAGAGGGCTGCAGCAGCTCTGCTATGAGGACAGGCTGAGAGAGTTGAGGTTCTGCAGCCTGGAGAAGAGAAGGCTTCCAGGAGACCTTAGAGTAGCCTTCCAGGATCTGAAGGGGGCTACAGGAAGGCTGGGGAGGGACTATTGACAAGGTCTTGTAATGCCAAGACAAGGGGCAATGGGTTTGAAGTGGCAGAGGGGAGATTTAGGCTGGATGTTAGGAGGAAGTTGTTTGCAGTGAGGGTGGTGAGACACTGGCACAGGTTGCCCAGGGAGGTTGTGGCTGCTCCCTCCCTGTAGATGTTCAAGGCCAGGTTGGAGGAGGCCTTGAGTGACCTGTGCTAGTGGGAGGTGTCCCTGCCTATGGCAGAGGGTTGGAACTGGATGACCTTGGAGGTCCCTTCCAACCTTACCATTCTATGGTTCTATATCCTACTGATGCTCAGGAAGATGCTATTTAGCAGCAGTTTGCTGCTACTGAGTGAATGGTTGTGAAGCTGTGCACAAGGAGAAGCTGTGCACAAGGAGCATTTGTACACTTCATGTACTCCAACAGTGTTTCTGAAACAGCAAGAGATTTTTGGTTTACGGTTGTTCCCAGTTCTCTGTTTGTGTTTTTCTGTTTGTGATCCAGCTGCATTACTGGCACATGCAAAAGGCTTCTACAAAGGCAAAACAGTAGACTGTGATCTCCAAGTACCTGGTACCACTTGTGGAATATGAAACACATGTTTTGAGCTTTGGCATTAGCAGAAATGAAAGCATAGCTTTTTACGTATGTTAAACATTCCCCCCCAGACTCTAAAATATGTGTTGCAGCCTATGCCAACTCACCTGGGGGCAAAGGGCTCCACAAGTCTTTGGAACTTGCCTAGTTTTGATAAAAGGCTGTGCATACCCCTTCAGTGTTCAGAGTGGGGATGTTGCAACTGTATCTTGACCGTCGTGACATAATTTATGTTAGGATGAAAGGTCTGTAGTATTTTTTAATGATATCCATCTACAAAAGGAAGACAATTTAATGTAAACATCTGAAATACAGACTATAGTCAACAGCTGATAAACTTGGCTGATACCATGGAAAAGCAAAAAAGGATGCAGTGGGGGAGATTTTGTACCATTTGAAATTTACAAATCACACACCTTCAGATTATTGTAGTTGTGAACATATGAAGTGATCCAATTAAAATAAGAACCAGCCTAAGCCTTTTCCTTGAACCAAAACTAATACCTGCTAGGTTGAAAAAAAGTTTGAACCACACAGTCTCTTTCCTTAAGCCTTTGACTTGGGTCTTCCTAACCCCAGGCACTCACTTTTCCACTGCCTTTCAGCTGTGCATGGACTTCCCCTCCTTTCCATGATATCCAGTGTGTTCTCAGTTTCCTTCTCCCTGGAAATTCCTGTAAGTTTTTTCCAACTGACTGGAAAGTTTCTGTGGTTCTCCTCTTGTTGCTGTCTGCAGCAACACCCTTACCTTTGGAGAACCTCATAGCTGAAAAAGCCATCATTGTAACTGCTGAATGTGTGTTCTTCCCTTATGCCCACCTACAGCTAATGGGCTCTGTGCTTTCTCTGATCAACTACAATTCCCTGTCTACATTACTTGGGAAATCCTTGACAAGTCATAAAAGCAGCTTTTAGGGAAAGACAGAGATGGGGAAGTGGTGGATAGGAGGAAGCAAATCATGTTTTCAAAACCCTATGAAATCCTCAGGTGGATGACAGGAGAGGCGAGAGCAAAATAAGCTGAGGAATAACAATAACACTTTCTGGAAACGAAGAGATCTGAAATGTGCAAAGTAAACTTTCTCTAGTGTGAGCAGTGCACCTCTACATTGTGCAGCTATTCACATTAGCATGGGGGAGATACAAAACGTTCCCAGTCTGATGTGGCACAAGAGGGATAGCACGGTATCTGTTAGATAAGCAAAGTGCATCCCACCTTTCACAGGACTGCAGAATCTGTCTCCTATCAGCACATTTTCTTTGCCTAGCATCTAGCCAAGGATTTAAAAGATGCACTGCACAGGGTTTCAGGTGCTTTTTAGTTTTTCTCTTTCGAGCAAGTCTGTCACTGATAGAGTTAAATTGGGGTTTATAGAGTTAAATTTGGCCTGATAGAGTTAAACTGGGTCTGAGCAAAGATGAAACCACGATCCTATGTGCACCATACAGAGTCTCTGTGTATGTGCTTACACAGTGTTGCAGTGGTTCTCAGAAACCAACTTTTAATGGTAACCCCTGGGCAACGAATCCATGTACCCTACTGACCACAGCTGAGGTTCTCACCAAGAAGCTCCTGACTTGGTCTAGGAGGTAGGGTTTGGAAAGTTGATATAAAGCTGACTTTGTTTCTTGTGGTCTCTATTTGCTAGACTAGTTCTCCAATTTAGGTTAGAACACCATGAGTAAACAGTAGCACAGTGTATTTGGCAAAGAACTACTGCTAGCAATGAAAGAGAGATCCATGCCTAGTGTCCCCCTCAGAGCCTTCTCTAGCCATCCTCCATTTTCACAGCCTTGAATGCTCAGCTTCTACAGCCTTGGCCTTGAGGCATTTGCATGGCTTCCACAGCCAGAATTCATTCCTTCTGGACTGGGTTGTGTTCTGCTCTTGTTTAGAACTGTAAGCTTGACTGCACAAAAGACAACATGACAATGTTCACAGTTGCCAGTACTCCATCTAAGCTCTCCTTACCTGTCTTCTTAATAGAAAAGCATCCCATAATCTTTAATGAGTGTTTTCTTGTATGACCTGTGTAAGATAGGGAAGTGTGGACTAGGAAGAGGGCAATCAGTTAACATCAGCCATCAGGTCTAAACTATCCACCTGAGCTCACCCTTTAGCAGGACGAAGGGCAAAAGATCCATGGAGTAACTCTGAAGACCACCATCTGCTTGCCTCTGCAGGATGCCCAGGTGTCAGTTGGGGCACCTGCTTTTTAGGTGGTTAGGACAGGGGGAATTTGCTTCCAAAATGTTTAAAAAGGTACCTTAGGAAGCATGTGGAGTCAGGCAAGGTTTTCCAGAGCAGAGCCTAGACCCTTCATCTTATCTGTATCTACCTGGGCCTGCTGAGGCCACGTTAAGGGCATCTGTGTGGTGCAGCATGAAACAGCTGCACAGGAGCACAGTCTGGTACCAAGACCTACCTCAGATGATTTGCATAGAGAAATTTTGTACATGTAGAAACATAGGTGTGCATATACTTTTGGGGCAAAAAGGGAAAAGATCACAATTCTTTGCAGTTTCTGAGGAGTTGATGACACAAAAGATATTAAAAAGCAGAGAGGACTTTAAAAATCCCCTCTTTGTCTCTGCTAGCCATGATCAGTGGGCATTTCATTTGCCAGTAACCCCTTCTGAGTTGTCAGTCCACTCAGACCTTGCTCTGGTGCCCTGCTCTCTGGAGCTATGGCGTGCAGGATTAATATCCTCACTGACTCCTATGCATTTGGCAATCCACCCTTGCCCAATTTTTACTGCCCCCCTAAGGAAATAAGAGCACTGTGTATTCTAGGAAAAAAACACACTTTCAAATATTCATATTTCCATGGTTGTGTGTGCCTGTTGTGTAAGTTTTCCTTGGTGGCAGTGAACAAAGTGCTCTTCTGTGGAGCAGGCTCTCCTGTCTCCTCCAGCAGACTCCGTGTCTGTACAGGGAATTCCTGTTCCTGGCCCAAACCCACAGGCCCTCGGCACTGGAGGACAAGCTCGGCCACCTCACACTCTCTCTTTCTCCTGGCCTGATAGTTGATCTGCGTGCTGGAGAAATGGGCTCTGAAAGACAAAGGGAGGGGGGCTGAGGCAAAGGAAAGGGAGAGCATGTGTGTCTCCTCCCAGCTCATCCTGGGAACTTCAGCAAACATTTTCCCCCCAGCTCAAGCTCGTTCAACTTTTGCAGAGCTCCTGACAGTCTCTGATTTGCACTGCCCCTGATTTAAATGGATTAGTGGTACTCGGCTATGCTGTTTTACCAGCACTGTGACAGCACCATCCAAGCCTCATTTCACACCTTCCATCCTACCCACGAGGGCTTTTTTTTTTTTTTTTCCCTTGCTGTAGCAGTGACTGAGCAACAGCATCCACTGCTAGGCAAAAGGCTGCCTACAGAGAGCTTCCTCTGTTTAGACTTCAGTCAGAGGACCCACGGAGCATACTTTGTGGCTACTTATGGCCAGGAAGGTATGCATAATTTTTAAAAGCTGTTCACTTTCAAGACAGGTAATTGTGTAACCTTAGCTGCACTCTTCCCCCCTCCCCCCCAAGGCTGGAGTGGCACCTTGCATTCCAGCTGGTGCCTAGGGCGCAGTGGAGTGCTGCTCCACAAGCAGTTGCAGTCTAACTCATGTTCTCCTGTCCCTCACTGAGAAGGGCGATATCAGCCCTTTCAGGCGCTCCCTGGCTGCATCTCCCTTTCATGCACAGCACAGGAAACTACGGGGTGCAGTGTCTGAGGCCCCTCAATTATGCTCTGCAGCTCTACTTTCCACTGAGAGCCAGGCAATTATCCTGGTGCTGCTGCAGTGTCAGGTACCACATGGTTTATGCATTTGTCTCTTCGAAAACATGTTTTGCTTTGATGTTTGCTTTTCTAATGGGGCTCGTTTGCATAATACCTTCTGCTGCAGAAGAATGCTGAATCTACAGATGAGCTATCACTTCTCAAAATACTGATTGCTATCAGATGGCTTGCCCAAGGCCTTGGCTGTGGCTGTGCATGCGTGTGTCTGTGCGTGTGTGCACAGTCGGGGGAGGGAGGGTGCTTAATTTCCTGTCTTTGACCAGTTTTGACATAATGCATGAGCTAAAGGAGCTGGATCCATCAGAACATTAACATTTACCTGCTTTTGCAGAGCAGCCTGGCAAGCCCCTTGCAAAGGGGTGCTTATGTGTGGGGGAGCTGGGAGAAGGCAGGGAAATGGGCGATGTAGTCCTTGTGGCACTGATGTCTGCAGGACACTGCTCCTAACAGTGGGTCACAGTCTCTGTAAATGACCTGTACACCTGTGGAGGCTCTCCAGTGTTCACCTTCAGCAGTGAGGTTAAATTCAGATAAAGCATACAAAGCTGTAGAGAGCCAAAAGTGAGGTCAGGGCACATGAAACAGAATAGCTGTAGGGAGTGTTATGGGATACATGTGTGCATACACACAGACATGCATATGAGCCTGTGTGTGTGATCTGCAGTGTCTCTTCCTTTTCCCCAGTGATACCACACCAATCCTCATGCTGACCTCTTCCCAAGGAAATCCCTTACCTGCTGCCTACTCAGCTGACCTCGTTGCCTTTCTGTGCCTGGACCTGGTGTTTGACTAACTCCTAACTCCTGTAGGGATGCAAAGGACTCCTTCTCTCAGTAGAGTCTGGCCTGAGCCAGAACCCACCCATCCTTAGAAAGTGCTCTGATACCAGGGAGTAAAGCTTAAAGAATTCCCACTGGCAGCAAGCTTTGAGAGTCAAACCTGAACTTTTTGGCCTCAGCATCTTGCTTTCTATCCTATGGCTTGAGATGCTTATGATGAAACTCAGGGGCTGTCCTTCCTATAGTACTGCACACTCCCTTGCTTTCCGGATTCATGCGAGCCCCGAGATTCACCAAAAGCTTCACCAAACATTCCTGTATTCCAGTGCCAGCTGAGCCTCTCTCTTTCCATGTATCTTTGGGCCAGAAATTGAGTCTGAACTCCAGAGAAGAAACTTTCTCACAAGATTTTTGGAACTTGCTGGCTTTGGTGAGCAGAGACAATTGGAAATGCCATGAGAATGCTAACAACTAAGAATGATTTGTGCTGACCTAATGCCTTCCATCTGCAGATCTCAGTGAGCTTCATGAACATTAATGAATGAGTCCCCTTACTACCCTGTGAGACAAGAGTATTGTTATCCCATCTCTGCAGGGACAGTAATGAGGGTACTGTTGGGAATCTAAGGGCCTGATCCAGTATTCTCACTGGAGTCTATGGGAAAATTCCCAGTGACTTTAGTGGGAGCTGGATCAGCCTGTTAGTGGATTGCTCAGGGCCACACAGCGAGTGAGCGATAGCTTTGGGAATGGGACCCAGAGCCACAGGACTGCTTTGTTCCTTTCCAACCCTCGACTTTTCTTCAGGTCTTTCATTACTTTTCTGTCTGGATGAGGTGCCTGAAGTTGAAAGCATAAGGCAACAATATAGAAGGTTCATTTATAGCGTTTCAAACCTCAGCAGAAAGCTTGGCTCTGGGCTGGCGTGAGGGAGGAATTTTAGCAAGACCCAGTTTTAAAAGGAGTATCTAAGTGCTTAGTTCCATTTCTAGGGGCCTAGAGCCCTTTAAAAATCAATCCATAAATAACAACATTGCTCCAACCAGGTAAAGCATCCTTTGTACCAGCTCCTGAGTAGGGCTAAAGCCTAGCTGAACCAAACCCTGCAAACGGGTTGGCCACCCAAAAATTCTCTCTACTCTGTGGAGACCTCTCCCCACCTGGGTATGCCCACAGACCAAAGCCACAGGTACTGCTGCCAGGAGACACCTGCTTCACTCAAGGCAACAGCCTACCCACTCCCCCCACCCCAGGGTGGCCCTGGCAGCTTCCACTCCAGGATCATACCCTCCTCTCCTGGCCTGTCTGCTCGCCAGACTTTTTCCCTTTTAGGCTGAGTCCTCCTACCACTTTTAAAATCCTTTTGCAGCTGGATTGCTTTCCACCTGCTCCCTGGGTTAACCCCTTCCTTGTCATTATAAAACTCCCTGCAGATGCATGTAGATGCATGCAGATGAAACGCAGATGTACGGAAGCTGAAGTCAGCACCGAGCAATGCAATGTGACCTTACTAAGCACCTTGGAGCTAGTAAGAACTGAATAACAAGTGAAATTTCTGATTGCAGGGAAATGACCTTGTTAATAGTTTGGGACAGTTTGGGGGTTCTGAGCTCACTAGGAGAGACCCTGTGAAGCAGGGCTAAGGCTGGTTCTCCTGGGGCTGATGCTCACACAGCAGCCCAGCACTAGCAATCTGACATTAGCCCAGACCCACCCCAGTGCACAACCTGACAGCCACAGTCCTGCTCTACACTTTACAAGACCTTGAGCATCCAGCACATGTCCAGGCAGGGCTGTGAGGAGCCTACCCTGCCCTTGGCAACAGTTTATATAGGTAGAGCTTTACCTAATGCACTCCATCAAAACTGCAGAAGAGTTTTGCAGCCATTTCCATGCTGAAAGCTCATCTCATGTTTTGGATTTTTTTTTTTTTTTTTAATGAAGGAAATAAAAAAAAAAAAAGAAAAGAAAAGCTGAAGTTTTGATTTGAGACTGTGAGCTAAAGGGAAAGGTAATAGAATAACCCTAGAGACTACTTCTAATTGAGTTCAGTAATAATCTGGGTAGCTGTTTTTTGAAGGATTGTAACAAAATCTGGCTACCCATAGGGCAAGTACTTCCACAGGCTCTACAGTAGTCCCTTTCTGAACCACTTCATAGAAGGCAAAGTTGTTTAAGAGTGAACTATGTTGCTCAGCAACACTATGTATTTAATTATTTTTTCTTTTTTAACATTTCATAGCTCATGGGATTTTAGGCACTAGAGCTAATTTATAAGAAGGCTCCACTGTAGTTTTCTGAAGTTTATTTAACTGTATGAAAACATTTCCAAATCCATTATGTAATCTACAAGATATGTCTGATATTTGTGCACTGTTTTGTTGGTATTTCTACCGAAGTACCTTTGGCTTGAAACTGAACTGAGATATCATCTGTTCATTCACTGGCTGAAATGATTATTTGGGTCATTTTACCTCTCCCCATGCTGCCCACTATAAGATAAGGAGAAGCCTTTTACAATTCAGCCCATCAATTATCTTTATTTGGCTTATACAGAACAATAACAATCTGGTTAAAAAGCAGACAGGTGACAGAGCTCTTTGTGGCTCTGCGAGGAGATTATGGTTACAACCTGACTGTGAAGACACAGCTCATCCTTTTTTCCTCCTCATTTAAATAAACCATACAGATCAGTCTTAATTTCCCACTCGCACCACGTTTATGGAATTACAGGAGTTGTATGGAAATGTATCTCCCTGCCTTCACCTTCAAGCCACAGGGAAATTAATCCTCAAGAGAATGAGTCCTAATAAATAATTTTTCTTAAGAGTGACCATTAAGAAGTACAAATAAAGTCTGAGGAAGGTTCGTGGCTATATATTGGCGAGGCAAGTTTTTCTCCACCCAACTCCCCCTGCTCCTGGAAAACTTCCACACCTTTTGGCCTCGTTACCCATGTTCCTAGTTTCCTCATGACTTGTTCTCCTCTAACGCTGGGCAAATGCTGCAAAACAGTATTCATAACATCTCTTCAAAGACAGCCCACACTCCAACTGACTTGCCTTTTTAATGTGCTCTCTGTGAACAAGGGGACAAGCAAATATTTATTCACAAAAATGCTGCTGAAAGAGAATCTTCCATGGGTAACCACCACCGTCTGCAACTGCAGCAGGGTTGGGACTTGGGAGGCAGATGTGGGGAAGGCAAAGCAGGTTGATATGGTCACTTGGAAAACACTGTGGGTTTGACAGGAAGCAAGACCATTGTTTGGTGATACCTTCTGCTGTTCGTGCTGCTTAGTCAGATCCCTGGATCCACCCTTTAGGAAGCAAACCCTGTCCCAGAGACAAGAGTAAGAGCAATCTGGGGAGGGGGGAAACAAATAGCAATAAAGTAGATGATGAATAATTGAGAATAACAAATGATTCTATACCAATCCAAGTCTTTCCACAAATAAACCACAAGTGGAGCTGAAGACTTGATGAGGTTTGACACAGAAAACATGTCCACTTCCATTCCTAGCACTTAGTCCCACAGTAAGGTCAGCCATAAGCTGGCTGGTACCTCAGTCAAATCATCTCACAGCCCTCTTCAGCAACTTATGACTGGTGATAAATTAAAGGAAGCTGTAATAGTGTCAGAGAGAGTAATTTGGAGCAGAAGACAGCCATTGCAATGTGAGGAGAGCTCAAAATGTGTTCCAGGGAGCTTAGGATATGGTTAGCATTTATTAAAAAAAAAAGGAGTATTAGCTGCTTGAAAATGAGCAGGGTTATCCTTAGTAGCTATCCTCTGTGTATTTGCATTTCAAAGTGGTAATTATGGGTATGTGAACACACAATTAAACAGGCTGCACAGAGTGAAAACAAACAAATAATCAGTGCTATTAGCCAAGCCCTAATGAACATTTTTTGTTATGACATAAATTAATACATGTTCTTTGAAAGAACAACAAAACAAAAAAATTCCCATTTGAGATTCTCAAGGATTATGCAAACAGCACATGAGTTAAAAAAAAAAAAAAAATCAAGTTTTGAAAGCCTTTGACACCAACACCTCCTTTTAAACACCCAGCAGTGGGACCTGGCCAGCTACCCTGATGCAAGCTTTTTCATTCCCGTTGGTAATGCATTCAGCAAGTTCCTCTGAACTCCAGGCAATCAGACACATAGATGGCATACCTAAGGCTTGCTCCAGCAGGCTCCATTGACGTTTGCACTGTTGGAAGCCATTCTAACACAGCTATTTATGAATATGTAACACGCGAGCTGGATCTTACCCAAGAGCTGCTCCGCTTTTAATGACTCTGCTTCTGTTTGCACACACACACAGACACACACACAGAGGAAACTTTTTCTCTGTAGGTGAGCAGCTCCAGGAAAAGTTAGCCTTTTCAGCTGTGGGGTTTGGTGACAGGAATTGTGTGCAAGCTGCTGCTTCTTGCAAGCATTCCTCACATTTCTGACACACAGTAGGGTGGATACGTGTTGTGTAACATCGCTTTAACCTTAGCATTAAACTGGTCAAGTGACAAAATGCTGAAAGAAAACTAGTGTGTTCAAATGATATTGGCCAATACTTATCTCACATACCAAATAACCACTCTATTTACTGTGGCTAGTCCTGAAAAAGAAAAAAAAAAAAAAAGTACTTTTTTAAAAGAAAAGGGCTTTGTAAAGTCCTGTCCTCACTGTGTCATAGTGCCTGAGGACAGCAGCAACAGTAGAGTGACCTGCTCCAGCCACATGCCTTAAAGGATTGTCTCAAGAAAATTAGAGTGTGGCTTTTTGTGCCCACTCAACCACAGAAGAGTCTTCTGTGCAGAATGTGCTCTCTCAATGAGCTCTCTCCTGGTTTTAAGTTCAAACTTAGTGACCAGGCAGTTTTTCCCTCTCTCCTGAAATATTTTTCAAGACAGTTTCCTACCCTTTCAATCCTCTTTTAGCATTTGCATGGCTTGCTTTGGGGTTCTCTGTGGAGTTCAACTATGTTCCGAGCTTGTTTGCTAAACCTCGTCATCCTCTTGCATTCTCAGCATGCTATTGTACTGCCTAATCCTTGGTGGTAATCTGCCTTTTCAGATCAGTGCTTGCCTGGTATTATCAGAGAGATCAAAAAGACTTTTCAGCTGGCTGAAGGCATCACTTAATGCACTAAGGATATCTGGACCTGCATCTACCTATGTGTCTGCAGTTTTAAAATGTGAAAATCCCTTTGAAACAACCTAATACAAATAAATCAGAGTGGTAGCTAAGCTGAGCTCTTAGTGAATGCAAAAGAAAATAGGAGATGAGGGTAATAATTACTGTTATTACATGTCTTTCTGAACAGCACTATGTTCCAGTTCAGCAATTTGTATTTCCATTTCCAATTCCAGGTCCCAGTGGAATCACAGGAGATGAGATCTTCACCAGACAGGTTAATGACAAAGGTACAATTTTCCTGTTGCCTTTGAAAAGATAAAGATGATGAAAATCTGTTGTCAGTCCTCCAGCAAATTACTGCTTAATTCACTCCCCCCTCTCTCCCCAAATGTGTTTGAAACATTTCACTGGAAACTTTTGGGTTTTCATAGAGTCATAGAATG
>VWYK01084221.1:0-15897 GCA_013399775.1 Semnornis frantzii | reverse complement strand
AAAAGCAGCAGTGAGGGAATCCAGTCCCCCTCACCCTCCTGTTTATTATCTTCAAATCGATCCTGGGGGGGGTTGGTTTTGTGGAGAAGGGCTGGCATTTGGTTAAACACAGACTGGGATGAGCAAACAGGTTGAAAATTCCCTTGGACTTTCTCACTTGCAGCACTGTCAGCCTGCCACAAACCGAGATCAGTCAACCAGCTAGCAGGCTTTGCTTGGCAGGCTGCTTCAGTCAGATACCTACTTGGAATCTACGTCTGCTCCAAGAGGAAGAGAACTAGGAAGAGGATGACAGGCTTGCAGGTAAGGGATCAGGTGCCCATGACCCACCAGGCTTGGCTGTGGACACCTCTTCTGTACTGACACTGGTTTCTTGGCATTTGCTTCATTTCAATATACCTCTCTGTCATGTTTCAAGGTGTTCTAAAGTTCTCTCTTGCAATAAAGGACCTCACTGCATTTTGTCTGTTCTCTCCCTCTCCTACTCCTTTGGAAATCATTCTTGGTTGGTGTCCTGGTTTTGCTGGGATGGAATTCCAGGCCATCCATGGGCTGCAGACCATTAGCAGTTCCGAGTCAGCCAGGAAAGTTGACCTGAGTTGGCTACAGGTGTGTTCCAGTCCATGAGCATCACATTTGGTACAAAGGGGGAAGTTTGCTGAGGAGAGAAGAGCCTTCTGTTAGGGGCTTCTGCTTGGTCTTCACTTCAACCTGCTCCTCTTACCCTCTCCTGCTCTTGAGGACTCCCTTCCTGGATATCGTGACTGTTGCACCTGTGCTGGACTGAGTATAACTTCACATGCCTTGTACTGACATTGGTACCACTTTGGCTATTTCATTATATCCATTTTTATTTCAACCAGCTGCTCTTCTCTCCTCTTCCCAATTCCCCATCTCTGCTGGGGAGGAGTCATTGGGCGATAGAGCAACTGATGTAGTTTAGCCCCAAATATGGTCTGAGCATACAGAGTCAGGCTATCCCAATGCAGGACCTCTTCATTGCAGAGTTTGTCCTTTCCCTGCTCTCCATCTCCACCCCTCCTCCCACCCTGGCTGCCAGGGGGGTGTTTCCTCCTCAGCCTATGAAATCTGTCTTGCAGGATCTGCTCAGATGTTGCAACCCTGGCCTTCATCTTCACCAGTTTCTCAGTACCCCTTCCAGGACATGCTGTCACAGTGGGGCTCTGGCTCTGCCCTTTTTTCCAAGCCCCGAGAGGGACAGTTGGCCAGAGCTTACCCTTCCACTGTTTTCCAGAGCATAGGGGAGTTTTGGTGGAGAGGCAGAATGTGGTGAGTTTATGGCTCAGGTGTAGGAATGTGAGGCCCTGCATCTCACCTTGCTGTTGTTGCAGGGGGATGACCACTCAGGGGCTCTCAGGGTGTAACACTGCTGCAGGCAGGAGTGGCAAGGTCTCACCCAGGACCATGATGGGTGTCAAGAGCTTATGCAGAACTTATTTCTCCCCAAGCTTCAGTTCTGTCATTGTTCCTAAGCATTTTCCTAGCTCTGTATTTGGCACTGATCCTGAGTGAATGGCCATTTTGGTCTGTGTCGTGGCTGTGACAACATCTTCTATGTTCATCTTTGCCTTGTGCCTAGCAGACTCTAATGCCTTGTTGATCAGTGTGACTGTTGCTTTACCTTTCCTCTCTGCCCATCCCAGCATCTGTCCTTTTCTTTCCTCCATCACAGAGTGCCCTCACCTGCCCTAGAGGTGGACAGGTCCCTTCAAGAATGGTCTAGTCCTGGACTATCTCTAGCACTTTCGGAGCAGAAGGTTGGCCAGTTCTGGGGCATCTCCTGCCGGGGGCACTGGCCCTGTGGCACCATTGCCACACTGGGGCAGAGCTTTGTTTTGAAAGCTTAGGTTTTAGCCCACAAAGAAGCCATGGAGCCCCATGCAGAGGATGAAAGTCCTGCTCTGCTCATTGCCCCAGATGCTCATGTCCCTGGTTTTGCGGGTTTGCTTTAGATGCTCTGGTGTTGGCTGAGATGATAGTGAGTGCCACAGCTTTAACCAGGAGATGGATGTTGTTTTCTTGTGTCTTGCAGCAGCAGCTGATAGAGAAATGTATTATGCAGCATTTGAAGAAGCGCCTTAATTATTTTGCAGTCTATGTGTTCAGGCTTCAAATGTGCTTTTCCCATGCCTGCTGTCTAATCCTGTGAACAAAAGGTTATGGTTTATAGGTCAGAGCATGACACCCATTGCGAGTACTCTGCTATGCATTCCAGTTATTCTAATCAATGAGCTTTGCTGAATTTTTTATGCTGTGCTGGGCTTTTATCTGTCTCACATTATTGAAAAATGACAAAACAAAAACCAAAGTGGAGCCAGATGAATTCCTGAGATCCTGTTCACATAAAGAGCTACAGGATCTCAAACTAAATAACAACAGTAATTAAAAGCAGAAGCGAAAACGGAGGACCACAGAGAACTTTTTGGGTTACAGAGAAACCACCAACCCAATTACCAAGCCAGTTGCCATTGACCTACCCAACCTGGAGTTACTCACAATGTGTCCAGGAATGGTGGAGGCCAAGTGGGGACCTACAGGGAGGTTGCTTTGGACTAAAACCCCATTGCTGTGCCATGGAGAAGGGTCAATGGCCATCTGCCCAGATATTTTTGCCAGGAGGGATGTTCTGGTGTGACTGCCAGGTGGGCAAAAAGGGGTTGTTTCTCCCCTGGCTTGAGGCCATGCTTTCCAACACAGAATGAGAGAGGTGGGCTCAGAGGGTCATCAGGAAGAAGAATTGTGCAGTGCAGGGCTCTCATGCTGTTGCTTTTGACCAACTTACATCAGCAGGATCCTCCTTTGCCTCTTCAGAGCCCTGGAGCACACCACTTCCAACAAATGTGAGAAGTTTGTGTTATGCAGCTATTTTTGACAGCCCAGATAGTGACACTGGACTATAAGGGCATGGAGTGGAGAAAAACTTCTCTGAGGTCTACCACAGGGAAAGGCGAACTAAACCAAATGAATGAGAAAAGCCACACTGCACATCCAGGCAAAGCCTTGGAGCCACATTCAGGGTAATAAATCATTGCTAGGACAATGTCTCCCCTCCTGCAGCTGCACTCCTGCCAATGTCTCTCTTTTTTAGCCCTCACTGCATTTACCCGAGGACTAATTTTTAAAAAATTATTTATTTCTTCTTGGCAAGGAAGAATTCATTTGACTAAATGATGCAGCAGCTTTTTGCCCTCTGCTCTCAGAGCAGCAGAGTGATGCCACCCTCTCCCAAACACTGCCTCTTCCCTGACTCAGCTCCCCTGCCCCAGACTGTCCAACCTCCTGCCTTGCTGGGTGGTGGCCAACAGCTCTCTATCCAGCCAGGTGGAAAGCTGCCTGGATTGTTGTGCTCAAGAGCCGGCTGCCTGCATGGGCCTGGCAGCACAAATGTGGGCATGGAGCAGCTTCCCACACAAGATGCTTGCTGCTAGCAGCAGTTTTTCCTTCCTATGCCCAACCCAGCAAGCAGGAGCAAAGCAGATTTGGGGGACTGGGTTGAATCCCTGTCCCAGGAGATGTGGAAAAGATGCAAAGATGTGGTGCTGAGAGATGTGGTTTAGCACTTGGTAAGAGTTAGATAATGACTGGATTCAATTATCTTAAAGGTCTTTTCCAACCAAAATGATTCCATGGTTCTATGTGGATGGACAGGTCAGTTGTGCAGATCACCTGAAGTACGGGAGAGCAATTTCTCATAGCAAAATCTTTGTACCTCCTTCCCCCTCAGCCTAGACCGGTGGCAGGAGGCTGCCAGGAAACACACAGTTTTTACCAGATACGCACAGCCACCAAGAACCAGAAATCATTCCCTCCCAGTTATTCACCATCTTACTCCACCATTTTGCAGGCGATGCTCAGCAAAGCAGCCTTCATGTTACATAAACCCTCTTCTTCCTGTGGTAATGGCAGAGCTTGGTGAGCCTAGCTTGCTATGGCTCCAGAAAATCCCCTCCTCCTCCTCCTCTTCCACCTTTCCTTCCCTGTTCATCAAGGTTGCCCTTCAGGCAAATGGTCCAGGCATCTCTGTATCACCGGTAGAAGAGGATTCAGAGCGGAGGTCTCTGTTAATTCTGGATCTGCTGCAGTTCCATCAGATACTGCTGCGTTTCCGTTTAAAAGGGGGGGGGGGAAGGGGGAAAAAATCCACAGAAGAAATGCTCCAGAACAATACATTTGTCAAGGCTGCTTAGGTGACTTACTGCTTTGCATATCAATATTCTTCATGCAGAACCCAGTGGAAAGCAGAGTCCTAGCAACATAGGTTCATTTTTAAGAAGGCAAGAAATATCTTTCCCAAACTAACAGAAACAGAGATGTTTTCAGGTTTGGGCTAAGCAGGGCTTCCGGCCAGCCCAGCTCCCCCTGCGAAAGGGTTTTTCTTACAGGTTCACTGAGAGGTGCCAGAGGAAAGCACATGGGTTTTCAGGACGTTTCAGTTTTGCTCTCCGAGCGTTTGCTAACCTGGAAACTTTCTCAGAGGGAGCTGCGAATCGCACAAGGCCGAGAACTTTTCGGAGCAAATAATCCAGGGACTACAATAAACCAGATAGAGGGGGTTTGTCATGCTACCTTCACATCACACCTCTGCCTCCGCGGGTGTCACACCGCCCTGGAGGAAGGCGCCTGTCGCTTGCAGAGGCAGAGCCCCGAGGCAGCTGCTGGCAGGCGGCAGCATCGCAGTGCCGCAGCCAGCCCGTCGCAGCAAGCACGCGTGAGTCAGCTAAGTGCTGGGACTCCTGGGCTTTGCCATCCCAGCGCCGTCGTGTGAAGGCGGCCCAGCAGCCCAGCTTGTGCTTGCAGTTGGTAGAGGAGAGCATTCACATTTAACTCTCTCCCTAGGCCGTTGGGCTGCACCATTGATGGCTGCCGAAAGACCTCTGCACTCGCACAGAGTTCAGCAGAGCTGCCTTATGCCTTTCGGTAGGATCTGAAGGGACTTTGTGATGTTTCTCTCAGTGCAATGTTAAGATCTCTGTTCTTGCTCTTCTTGCGTGCCTCAGGTTTTCTGGGGGACTTTTCTCAGTGCGGCAAAGCTGGGAGCCGCATGATCTGGGGTCTTGTGGCTTTTAGTCATGCTCAGCCCACCAACTGTAGGCAGTGCAGGCATGGTTGAGCACGTAGGTCTCTTGCATCCATGGGTCTCGGGTATGCATCACTCTAGGAAACCAGTTTATCACCTGGTAGTGGATTATTGCTTGCTTGCTGCTGTGGTGGACAGTTCATGCTCAACTGGGCAATGCTTAATGTCTGGGGTTCAGCTGGGAGAGAAGAGCTGAACAATCACAACACTTACAGCAAATCAATGACACGGTTTAAGTCTCACCAAGTTTTCCTTCCTCCAGCATCTCAGCTGCATCTTGGCCATTTTCTTGATGGTCTTGGGGATGCATTTCAAGAATTAGACAACAGCTCCCAATTTCAGTCCCTGAGCATCTGAAGAACTCAGTGTCTGAATTTGCAAGGCAGCCTGCATATACCGTAACACCCACAATTCAAGCCAAGTCAAACGGAGCTTGTATGGAGCTACCATGCCTCCAGAATGCTGGTGAACAGTTCTTCCTACACGTAACCCTGTTGCTCTTGAGTCTGGCTGTGTACGTGACAACCTTATTTCTGCAGTACATGGTGCAGAATGTGGTCAAAAGAAACATGCTAGTTTAGCAGAAGGGCAAATCCTGTCTGTGCTTCCCACTCCACTATGCATTTAGCTAATGAAGCAAACCTAGGAGTTGTGAAAGTGGTCTGTGGCAATATATAAGTAGATCACTTGAGAAAGGTGTAGTGCATACAAAGAGCCTGGAAAAATGCATGGGGAAATGATGGATGGGGTTTTTTTGAGAGGTTTTGCTTGTCTTTTCAAAATGCTAATGAGCTGTGTGGTTTGCTTTCCAGTACTTGTCAGGATTTGGAAATGAACATGCTTCTGAGGATCCACGTTGTCCAGGAGCTTTACCAGAGGGACAGGTACTGAGCTTTTTCAAAGTGCTGCATTAAAATGACACAGAGCAGAGTGAATATCTGTTCCCTGGGCTTCTTGTAATCTTCACAAACGTCTCCAGGAACCTTTTTTATGCAGGACTGGTATAATAAGATTCTGGCAAAAATCAGAATTAAAGATTTCCATTCAGATTTTTTGTTTATAAGTTACTCAGGAGCTTCCAAGTGTCACGTTGTAGGGGGGGTGGGGTGGTGGTGTTAAAAGACTTGCCTAAATTACTACTGCTCAACAGCAGGTTTCTTTCCAAAAACAGTCTGCAATACAAGTAGCTCAGCCACACCAAGAAAGAAGCCACTGGCTTTGGAATTGTATAATCATAGAATGGCAGGTGTTGGAAGAGACCTCCACAGGTCATCGAGTCCAACCCTCCTGTCAATGCAGGATCGCCTAGGGCAGGTCACACAGGAATGCATCCAAAGGGGTCTCGGAAGCACAACCTCTTTGTTTAGCCTGTTCCAGTGAGCAGAATTTTGAAACTTGGCAAAGAAACATGCTTGTGCAGGGAAGGTGGCTTTCAGAGCCTGCTTCATCAGGAAGGCTGGTCTAGACGATCTCCAGAGGTCCCTTCCAACCCCACCAATCTGTGATTCTGTAATTTCTGTAGGAATTTGGTGCATTGAAGCTAGCTTAGAAGTCTTAGGCAGGAGGGCAGCTTCTTTGTAGAGAGAATGCCTGTAGTAACATAACAGATTTGTTCTTAAAAGTAAATAACTTCTGAACATGTTTGATGAAAATAAATTATATTGGGTAGTTCTCTTTTAAAGAAAGGAATCATGACCCATGTGATGTTAGCCACTTTGTCTGCAGAGACCAGAACTAAACTCTGAAGAACTAAAGCTCTCTCATCTCCTTTGTGCTGGTGATCTTTACACCAGCACACATTCTGAAGCTGACTCTTGCCCTCTACTGGATCTCCTGTGATCCCTTTGATTTGACTGGCAGCTTTTTGTGCTCAGTCAGTGACGTCCCTTGGTGCTCCTTCCTCTGTGCAAAGAGGCCAGGAGGATTAAGGTCAAATACAGAGCTTCACCACTTCGTTTTTTCTGAGTTTTCTGGATTCCCCAAGTTCTGGAGTTTTTTTTATCTTCCCCAGTTCTAATGCTTCGATGTGTGTGCCATTGTGGATAGTAATGCGCAACATAAGGACATGTTAAACATGTATGTATGTCCCCTAGGTCTGCATTGCGGCCTATAGTGTGTCCACAAGATGACAAATAGTTGCGCTAGATGAGACTGGATGGCTCAGCTGGTGCAGCATCTCATTTCTGAGACTGGCTATAGCAGATGGGTGGAGAAAAATATGTAAGAAAGAGGCACCTTTGATCTGGGAGATCTATAGTGGTGGCTGCTGGTCTGAAAAGGTAGTGAGGCTGTGATGGATGTGCTCCTCAGTTTCAAAGAGTGGCAGCACTTTCCAGAAGAGGAGAACCCCTACAGCTCCTGACTGAAGTACTCTGAAGTACTTGTCTGGATAGAATTTGGACTCAGTGTCAAAAGAGTTAATAGAAAAATCTGAATGCAAGTTAAGAAAAAAACAAAACAAAACAACCACAACCAACAACTAAAACCAACTCCAGTCCCGGAGGTGGATCCTTTCTCCTCTGCAGTATTTATAAGACTGGCATCTGCAGTAGTGCTGGCTAAGATTAAAATGGCAAGGGCTACTGATTCCCCTGCTTCGCTGTATACCCATATCAACAAAGTGGAGTTTGAGGGCTGAATGCTATGTGCCTTCTAAAAGCTTTGCCTTTTCCTTCTGCCCAGCAGTCAGGGCAGTGTTCGATACCATATGGATTCCTGAGCTACTCAGGCACAGCGGAATGACAGGATACTAAAGCAGACCTTGCGGGAGGGAGATGGGATTGCCACTGTCCCATTGGGGAATTTCCTGCCGTTCTTGGATAACTTCGCTTCTTGCTGATCACAGACAAATAGATGCTGGCCTACTTAGATCAAAATGTTTCGTTTCTGTTCTTTGAAAAAGAAAGAACTTGTGCTCTAGTTATGAGCTCACAAGGGCTGCTCAGACGGTACAATTCCTACCCATGGCTCTGCAAAGGCAAAAGTGTCCCCTTTGTACTCCGGAGGAGGACTGGCATTGTGCAGAAGTCCTGTGGAAAAGCCAAGGCTCCCACACGGGTCACTCCCACTCTTGGGCAGCAAACAGTTCTGGCAGGAGGAAGCAGAATGCCACCAAAACGCCTACTTGGGGCACCCCTCTCCTGAGCAAAGGACAGGAGGAGGAGGTTAGAGTGCAGGAGGGAGAAGCAAAGGTGCAGCTGCTGTGAATCTTTATCAGTCCTCTGGAAAGCCAGGCAGACATGCCCTGGGGCAACCTCTGTGAATGCTAAAGCCTTCCCCAAAATGCGTGCATAATAAAGGTGTGTTTTGCGGTCTGTAAGCACTGGGATTAATCCTCTTTTCCCTGATGCTCCTCTTGCTGACCCTACCGAGCTTGGTCTAGCAGCAGTTATCTTGCCTCGATGGCTGTGCCAGTTCATTAGGGCACTTGTGTGGCATCTGGCATGTGAGAATAGGGTTTGGGGGGTCCATTTGATACTCATTGGACACTCAGCCTCATGGGAGCAAGAAGATAGAGCCACTGGGGTTGATGCACAGTCTACCTTGTAGCACCAGGGTGTGGGGCACCTGTCAGGGTGTTCTGCTGGGGCTTCAGAGCTAAACAGATCCCATACTGCTGCTTCTCCTTAATTTTCTCACTCATTTTCCCTTCTCCTTCCATTCAGAATAATCCGCAAGTCTGCCCATATGGCCTGTATGCTGAGCAGCTCTCAGGCTCTGCTTTCACCTGTCCTCGGCCCACAAACAAGAGAAGGTATGGTAACCTTCAGGAGTGGGTGGGTGATATGGGCTGCTGGGAGAGATGGAGAGGCTGCCTCTGCACCGCCAGCATTTTCTATGAGCCTAGGGGGGGTGAAAACCCTCTGCTGTGCACTGGGAGAAGGGCAAGAGAGGAAACCATGGGAGAGGAAGAGAGACGGTTTCAGTGGGGCAATTGGGCTGCAAAAATGCCGTGGAAGGAGGTGTCAGGATGGGAAAGAAAGTGGTTTTCTGCATGAGGACAGGGACAAGATGGCCCTGAGTGGGTTGTGTGTGCTATGTTAAACAGCTTCAGGGGCTTAGCTCTGATGCTACTGTGAAAACATCACCACTGTGGCTGGTGCTGGTAAGGCATCCTATGGACAGTGCCAGAACCAGGACTCTGAGCAGGATTTTCTCCTCCTAAGGGATGCTCCACCATGCTGACCAGGGCTGTTTAGGTGCTATCTCAGACTGTACCCATTTTCAGGCTGGTCAGGGGTTCAGACCAGCATCAAGCAGCCAGCATGCTGCTTACCACCCCATGTTCCCAGCAGTGCTGCAGACAGATTGTTCCAGCTGGCAGCAAGTGTCCTGGAGCTCTGTCTCGGTCATTGTGCTCTGGCCATGACCAGATTGGAGAAGATGAGCTTCTCATTTTGCATCTCCCAGAGTGGCTTTTCTGTCCCTTCTGTTGTTCTTCAAATGAAAGGCAAATGCATCATCTGAGCTGCCTAGCAGAGCTCTGCTCTCCGGGCTGGTGCCAGCTCGCAGTGTGCGTGGGAAAGGGATGAATCATTGTTTGCTGCATGAAGATGTCCTTGATGGAAATTTTCCAGCTCTCAAGGGAGGGCTCCCTCCTCCCCTTTCCCACCCACCCAAACTGTAACCACTGCTGTTAACGCATCAAAAGCATGGGCAGCCCTGCCTAGCTCAGACTCTCCTGGTTACCTCTGTTCTCCTACCTGATTAAAAGCCCAACTTTTGCTGCTGGAGCTGGCCATGGCAGGGGCTGCAGCCATGGACACAGAGGGCAGCAAGGAAGGAGTGTGACAGTCCCAGGCAGTGAAGGAGGCATGGGGGACCTCTTACAATTGTAGGAAGTGTCATCTCACGTAAAATTCTGGTCTTAGAATCATAGAATCAACTCTCGAGGTTGGCAGAGACCTTTGAGATCATCAAGTCCAACCAGGCTAAATCGGATCTCTCGGCCTTTACAGATAAAGCTGAATCTTCATTTTTTATGTACATTTATAAATCTGCATGTGAATGGAAACATATGGAATTATATGTAAACATATATAGACATCTACCTACATGTAACAGCATATATTTCTATTTAGAGCCCATCTCTCTGGAAGTCTTGGGTTGTGAGCCTGTGTTTGATATTTAATACTCATTTTGGCCCAGTTGCCACCAACATAAATGTCATACCTGCCTTTAGGAGCTCAATCAGCTAGCAGCCACCCAGAGAGTGTAATCTCTCCCCAGGTTAATCCAGGCCTTTTCCTTATTTGTAGCTGGCTGTATCGGATCCTACCTTCAGTCTGCCACAAACCCTTCAAACCTCTTGAAGAAGGCCACTTGACACACAACTGGGATGAAGTTGAGCCTGATCCCAACCAGGTACCCACGCAGGAAAGAACCATTACTGCCAGGAGGACAGTTGAATATTGAACTAACCAGGGGTGCAAATGTGCTGAGCTGCAAGAGATCTGAGGAGGACTGTAAGGAGGTGGGGATCTGGCCAGCAGAGGAGCTGAGTCTTGACTGCCACTTGTTCCTCACCTATGGGTCATTAAAGGAAGGACAGCCCTCAAAGTGATGCTCATTGCTTCCCACCTCAATGGATGCTTGTGCTGCTTTCCAGCATGACTGCAGCATCACAATGCTTGATCTATGCTGTTTAGTATCTCCCTTGAGGACTTCTACTGCTCACCTCATAGGCTGCTCTCTTTATGTCTTCGGTGACCCCCATCAAAGGCTCATCATGCCCAGTCCAACAGGCAGAGCAACAGGATGTCTCTGCCGTCCATCCCCTTCTTCCCTGCACTTTCGAAGAGGCTCCCAGCCCATTTCTTTGCAGCCCTTGCGGGAAATCAAGCTTCATTCTGGAGAGTCATGCAGAGACTCTTTTCTCCCTCTGTTATGGCCTTGCCATCATCTTTGATCATGACTTCTTCCCTGCCAGCTTTAGAACATTTGGCCTGGCTAATCTGACTCTCTCATCTTGCACTCTCCTCTCAACATCATCTCATGGTCATCAGTTTTTAGTCTGCTCAGGTTTTGCCCTTTGATGCATCATTATTAGCCAGTTTCCAGCCTCTCATCAGCCTCGTCACTTGTCTAAAGGTTTTCCAAGCTCTTCTGGAATATGTTTTCCAGCTACTGACCAAGGAGCAGTGTGACAGGTGTGTATTTACATGTCTGTGGAGCTCCTTTCCTGACAAAGCTCCAGTGACTTCTGTTACCACCTCATCCATCCTTAATGCCCTTTCACAGCACACATCTACCACTTACAGGTATTTATAGTTATGGTAATTCCAAGATGCCCAGCTCTGAAGCATCTCAAGCCATTTCGCTGGAGTATGTCTTACCTAAGGAAACAGCGATGAAGATCCTGCCCTCTCTCTCACTGCTTTCAATGGCAATCATCAAACTCAGAGAAGTGCTCTTCTGAGCAGAAAGTGGGAACCTTCCTCCTGCTTTTCATTATGTAGCACTAGGTGGTTAGATAATGGTTGAAGTCTATGATCTTAAAGGTCCTTTCCAACCAAAACAATTCTACAATTCTATTAATTTCTCTCATCCTCTCTGAAGCAGGTCCAGAGACAGGTTCAGTTTATTGGATAAGACCAACTCTCCCCTGTGGTGCTTTGTGTTTTGCCCAGCTCACTTAAGGAGTGTTCCCAGTCATCATCTATCTAAAAGGATGACCATATGGAGACACCTTATGCAAAGTCCATTGAAGCCAGTCAGGGTGGGGGGAGAGGTGTGTGAAATCTTTTAATGTCACCTAAAGACAATGTCAGAATTATAATAAGCACAGGGGAGAAAAGAGAAAAAGGGACAAAAGAGATGAAAAACTATGGCATGACATCCATGCAAGAAATGCTGAAACAAAAGAAAGCTCTACAGCCTGGAACTGAGATGACTAAGGGAAGCTATGATTGATAGGCAGAGAGAAAAGAAATGCCAGTAACAAATGTCACATCGAAGGGGAAAGGGAAAAAAAAGAAAGAAAAGGAAAAAAAAAAAAAAAAAGAAAAGCATAAGTGATGGAACTTCTTGCCAGAGGATGCAGGTTTATTCCAAAAGTGATTGGAACAATCTTGGGGAGATAAAATCCATGAAGCAATAGTAAGCATAAAGATGTCATATTTTAGGAGACTCACAGACTGTACAGTGGGAAGGAACACTAAGTCTTGCCGATTTTAAGCACCTGGTGCTGGCTTCTACTGACTGTCTTGGACTTCTCTTCTGGTTTGGAGTGATCATTCTTCTCACAGTGACTTTGTAGTTTGCAAGTGTTTCAGAGGAGAGTGGTCAGACACCATTTTCACTTGAGACCAATGGCTTGGATGCTTTGCTTGTCCCACAAGAATGACAGCTCCGGAGGTGTCCACAGTGAAAATGAAGCTGTTAGACCAGAACTATGCTTTACAAGTATATTGGTGCAGAGGATTTATCTGGCAGATGACCAACACAACGTCCCTCTAATTTGAGGTGTTTGGGTTGATCTGCACTGAACTTCCCTCACTGAAGGTCTCTTGGCTGCAGCACCTCACTCCCAAGAGCTGCAAAGACCCATAACATGATATCAGTGATAATAAATACCTCAGGCTTCTCTGGCACCCTCTGCCTGAGGATCTCAACAGGCTTTTCAAGAAGTAATTAACTCTGCTCACAGCTCCCAATTATGCAGGCAGAGATATTTCTGCTTCAGATGTGGGGAAAATGAGGTGGAGCAAACAGGACTGTCATGCTCAGGTCATGGAGGGAGTGAATCATGCAGCATGGAGTGGAGCACAGAACCATGACAATTTGGCTCTGGATAGCTGGCTCATCTGAATTTCTTTGCTCTCAACAGTGTTGTTCGTAATAGAGGAAGGGGCAGCTTTTAAGCAGGATTATCTGTATTTTTTTTCCTTTGAACCTTGACACTACACCGCTATTTTATGAAAATATGATTAAAAAAAAAAAAAAAAGCTTCATAAAAAAGGAAAAAAGAAACTTGCAAATTAAGCAAGGCAAAGAGGAAAGAGAACATTACCTCAGCTAGTAAAGGACAGAGAGGCAGGATGGGAGGTATGCCTGATTGCTTTAAAATGGTTCCTGTTTGTGTTATGACCACTGGCATTACTCTCTTGCTTTTTTGTTTACTGCAATCTAGCTGCGATGGAAACCTTTTGAGATCCCAAAAGCCTCTCAGACTAAGGTGGACTTTGTGAGTGTAAGTCTGGTGGCCAGGATATCTGGGCACCCTTTATCTCTGTTTGGGGGTTGGTAGGGCACATGGGATGCTCAGCACTAGCTTAACAGAAGCAAGTTTGACACTTGCTGGGCTTGCAGAGCATTTGTGGAAGGGGAGAGGATCCCAGATGTCAACCAGCTAACAGTGGGCTTGGTTTTTTTATGGTTGCCTTTCAAGGAACTCTTAAGAAAAAAAAGCCCCAACTCCTGCTTTTCCCCTGTCCCTGGGCTGGGAACCCCCAGCTTACATGAATGTTAAAGAAATCCTTAATGTATTGGAAAAAAAACCACATTTAAAGCAAAAGGCCATACATGGAAAGGCTGGTAGAGGTATGGGAAGTGGAGATAGAACAGTGATAGAACAGTGATAGGACAAGGGGCACTCAGTAGAAAGCAGAACACAGGAGGTTTCACTTGAACTTAAGCAAAAATGTCTTTCCTTCGATGGTGCTGGGACAGGTTGGACAGAGAAGTTGTGGAGCCTCCTTCTCTAGAGACTTCCAAAACTCAGGGAGGGTTGGACTAGATGATCTCTGGAGGTCACTTCCAACTCTTACCATTCTGTGAGAGAGAGTAAGATGAAGGGAGGAAAGGCGGCTGTCCCCTGCCACACTGCCTGCTATTCTCAACCAATGTTGTGGGTTTTCCCTCAGGGACTGCACACCTTGTGTGGTGCTGGTGAGCCCAGAGGACGCAATGGCATCGCTATCCATATTTATGTCTGCAACACCTCCATGCTCAACAGGTCAGTGACTGCAACACCAGAGGCTCAGGCTGCTCCAAGCTGTCTGTCTGAACGTGCACGTTTGTCAGTGCTGTGCCTAGCTGTTCCCGCTGTCACTCTCTTCATGTCCCTGTGTTGCTGTGTGCACAGGCAGAGGTGTTTGTGCTGTCATCAGCACGTTTGTGAAGCAGTGTTACAAACAATGCAAAATTAATCATGAATATTAACTTTGATATCCAGGCAGAAATTGTTAATAACTATGAAAATTGTTTATTAACATTAAATCTCACCAGAAAACTTATTTACAAGGTTTGAAATGCATGGGTTGGTAATTTATACACACAGGGAACAGGCAAAACTGGAACACTTTAAGAGGTAACCAGCAAGCACAAACATTATACTGGAAGAGAAGGTTCTTGCGGTCACTATACTGCTGGCAGTTCATTATCCTGCTTAGCCACTAGATGGATGCAGGAAGCTCCTTTCTGCTTATGGCAGAAGGCAATTAGTGATTACAAGAGACTTTAAGTATTTACTCACAAAATACTATCGTGCAGTACCAAAAGCACGTGGAGGGGTTGCTGTTGGTGGTGTCAAAGCCTTTAGAGGCTTTGGAGTTTTTCTAGGGTCTTTTCTTAGGCAGATGGGAGTCTGGCACAGTCTCTGACCTGTTTCCTCTTGATTCCCGTTTCAGCAGAAGCCTTGCAGAGGGGCAGGCAGGATGCAATGCCATGGGCAGTCCTGGCACAATGTCACGCTGGCTGTGCAGGTCAATTGCTTGCAGGCATTTAGAGCCTGTTCCTGGTCGTGGAGTTCCACACAGCTCAGGATGCAATGAGGTAGCGAGCAAGCATGAATACAATGGCGGAGAGCAGGTTGTGTTACCTGCTCATTCCTTTTTATCATTGCAGCCTGAGACCGATAGGCCTTTGGACATAGATTAGCCAATCAGGATGGCAGTTAGCCAAGCTTGACCATATTAGCTGAAGCCAGAGTTTTTGTCCTCTTTCCTGCGGTTGCTTCCCCCAGCACAGAAGGAGGGGGAGCAGGGGAACATGTCAGGGCAAGCCAGAGTCCTTAGACTCAGTGGCTCCAGGTCCTTTGTCCTCTTTCCCACGGTTGCTTCTCCCCAAAACAGAAGGAAGGAGAGCAGAAAAACATGTCTGGGCAAGCCAGGACATGTATAAGTCTATTTCGGCCTGCTTAGGCCTACCATGACAAGGAGGTTGTGCGCCAATGGGGCAAACCAGTGGGGAAGTGAGCCACCAAAAGGAGGAAGTTGGACTTAGGGATGAAGCAAGAGGAGATGTTCTAGATCTAGCTGCCCATGTCACAGGAACCAGAGCTGCTCCTTGGAGGTTAGCATGCACACAGCTTGCCCCCTCCAGCAGCTCATGGGCAAAGTCAGCCCCGCTCCTCAGTTTACCACACCTGATGCAGCTGTGGCCGTAGAGGCAGGGACCTTGAAAAGGCTGGAGGACCTTTTGCTTCCAGACCAGGCACATTAAATCTCCCTGCCTCAACTGCACCAGTCAGTATACTGCATTCACTGATCTGCAAATAGCATTTCTGGTGCTGAAGGGGAGACCTCTGCTACATCAGTATCCAAGCTCAAAACTCACCATCTGGGGTCATGGTGTGTGCAAGTGTCCAGGGCTTTCAATACCTTGACCCTCCTTTTCTCCTTTGACTTTAGATGCCTTTATAATTCAGACGGAGACTTCCTGATTGGTGAGTTGATGATTTGTCTTTTCCTTTTCCTCATAAGGGTCTACCTGGGTGCCACCTGCCTGTCTCTTTGTTCTTCCAGAGCTCTGGGTCCTACAGGCACAATTTAGAGGAGAATCATAAAAATCATAGAATT
>VWYK01084206.1:9488-24162 GCA_013399775.1 Semnornis frantzii | reverse complement strand
TACCATTCTATGATTAAATGCTGCTTCACTGTTTTTTCTCCTTCCTTGTCTCTGACTCAGAATGAGAAGTTACACAACAATGAGACCAAGCTGGATGGAGACAAAACCATACGGATCGTGAGAGTGCTGCAGAATGCCACCAGCTACACACACAGCTTGTATGGCAATGATGTGAGGACAGCTTACCAGATGATGATCCGAGTCCTTCAGTATGAGAGCCAGCAGCAAGGCTTTGACTTGGCAGCCACAAGGGACGTGGAATTCAATGAAGTAAGAGAGATCCTCTATACTGTGCTGAGCTTTTACAGTTCCACTTAAAAGCTGCATGGCAATGAATAATTAAATTAGTCTTTGACCAAGGTGGAGTGAGTATCATGAACTGCTTCATCTATTTCATAAATGAGTCCATATTCTCTAGTCAGTTGCTAACACATGTGTATGCACAGGTGTGTAAAATGCAAATGTTGTAATAAGTGTTGTTACAATAGATACCATCACAGGAGCAACCAAAACCAAAATTCCCCAACTGAAAAACTAATTAAGTTGATGTGTTATTCCTGGATAAAATAGCTTTGTGTACCATATCCAGTTTTGTTGGAAAACTTGCTTAATATGGGCATTTTCATTTAAATGTGCAGTGAACTAATGCTGAGCCAGTTACTGCCTCTGAAGATTTTTTGTAATTCAGTCTGGAAACACTTGAGTCTTGGATGTTGGAGAATTGGTACATCAAGAAACACTCCATAATTGTGATGGTTTGGGAGTTACCTCCCCCCCCACTCTATGAAAATCACTCAGATAGACTCAGCCAACTGGAAGTTAAGGACTGAAGCTCTATTTACAGCTTAGCACAATATACAAGCAGATATATACACTATACACAGGAATAGTTACAGAAATATACAAGGTAAAGGTAATACAGAAACACATCTCCCCTCCCACAAATCAGAGTCCCCAGGAGTGGCTCCCAACCACCCTTCCACCTTCTTTCCACCCCTCTACCTTATCCCAGAGTCTGCCTTATGTGAAAAGTGAGTTTGGAGGATTGGCAAGCGGAGTTGGAAGCAAAGTGATTAGTTGGGTTACACAGCAGAAGCCTAGAAGACACAGCAGCTCCCAGAGAGAGAGACTCTGTGTGTTATCTATATTTGTGTCCTTGTTTTTATCCATCTCAGCAAGCCTATGAGTGAAGTAGACATCACCATTGTTTGCTTTTCACAGCCTATCATCTAATTCTTTTCATTAAAATATTCCAATTATCCTAAGTGATAAGTGATGCAGGCAAAAACAAAACTACATGCCAGAGGGCTTCTGCTAGTCAGGACAATCATGAAAGACCCAATTATTACAGAAAATCTGACTACTTTTGAAGAACAAGCTCTAGCACCCTCACTGTCTGGGCAAAACATACAGTTGTAGAAAAATTTGAGATGTGGAGGAAGTTCCTCTTCAGCCTGGAGAAGAGAAGGCTTCAAAGAGACCTTATAGTAGCTTTCCAGTATCTGAAGGAGGCCTACAGAAAGGCTGGGGAGGGACTATTTACAAGGTCTTGTAATGACAGTACAAGGGACAATGGGTTTAAACTGGCAGAGGGGAGATTTAGACTGGATGTTAGGAGGAAGTTCATTGCAGTGAGGGTGGTGAGACACTGACACAGGTTCCCCAGGGAGGTTGTGGCTGCTCCCTCCCTGGAGGTGTTCAAGGCCAGGTTGGAGGAGGCCTTGAGTGAGCTGTACTAGTGGGAGGTGTCCCTGCCTATGGCAGGGGGTTGGAACTAGATGATCTTTGAGGTCCCTTCCAACCTTACCATTCTATGATTCTATGAAATTGGGGGGTTTCTGTTGTTTGAAAATGTGAAGATAGGATAACCCCTGCCAGGCTTGTAGAGCTTCCTCATTGACGTGTGTGCTCTCCATGCTTGCTAATGCTGTTTTCAAGATCCCAACCATGGCACAGCACAGTGTCCAAGCTAAAGCATCCCCCTGGACCTGTACTTAGCAGAGCCCAGGAGCTCAGGCACCAGTGTAGGGATGCCGGAACAACCCTTCAAGAGCCAAGACTGGCCTCTGCACTGGCCAAAGATGGTCTGGCTCCCTTGGAAGGTGTGCTACACCCACCTCACTGCTCACACTGCTCTGGGAGGACCAGCCAGGTTAGGCAGACTTTGGGGTGAACTTGGAGACCCTGTGCAGGGCCAAGTTACACCAGGAGAGGACATCCTTGGGAGGAGGAAGCAGGAGAAAATGTGAATGAGAAAGTTCCTCAGTGTCTTGGGGTGTACAGTCCACAGAGAGTGGAGAACTTCTGAAACATTTAACATTTTAGATGCACCAGATTTTAAAAGACTTCTCCTTCCTAAGAGATGCTGTGCTGACAACCTGGTACCTGCAGGCTGCAGAGTGAATTAATTTCTCTGCTTAGATCTTGTGAAGGAGCTTTATTTTTAGCATGTTTTGTTAAGTAAAAGTAAGAACAATAAGGAAAAAATATGTTGGAAACTTCCTTTTTAATTTACTATTCTCTACACTTGGCACTGAAACTCATACAGTTGATGCTTCAGGAATTCCTTAGGATTTTTTTAGGGTAGGTCAGGAATTTGAAAAACTAATCAGCAAAGCTCATGAGAAAAAAAAGAGATAATATCCTAGGCTGAGCAGCACAGGGGAGGAAGGCTGGTGGGTTTTGTTTTTTTTTTATAATAGGCTCAAGTAGAAACTTGGAAGATAGATGATAAAAAAACATAAATAACATTCACAAACACCAAGGAAGCATGGTACCAAGTACAGCATGTGTCTCCTACGTTCCATGGAAGCCATGTAGTTCTGAACTTAGATTAAGGTATCCATACTGGCAGTCTCCTTTATCTCAGAACAAGCTTGCAACTTAAGACAACACTTAGAGAATGAAACATCTCCCCTGTCTGCTTATAAATGGAGCCAAAATATTTGTCTTGGCTTATTTTAAAGCCTGAGGTGATTAATTCCTATATTCATTTATGCAATTTTACCTTAGTTAGGAATTAGGCTTTGATACGATGATGTAGTTTATAGGGACATCAAGATTAGAAACTTCTTAGCACCTTTCCCATTCAGTCACTTACTGGTCTCTCTTGAGGTCATCTTCCATTCAGCCATATTCTTGTGAGAAAAGGCAGAAGGGGCAAGTCCTCACCTAGAACTTCCTTTTTGACATGACTTCTAAGCAATATGAAAATGGGGAGAGAACAACATGATTTAAGCTTTCTTAATACTCTCAAGTTTGTATATGAAAGTTAATATTTGCTCTTGTCATGCTTCACCATGTAAGTTGACCTAACTGTCCAGGAATCAATACAGGGGGAAAAAAATTAACCAAAATAAATAAATTTTTAAAAAAGGGCGTGGGGGCAGAAAACAATATTACTATCTATGACTTTCTGTTGATTTTTAACACAGTATATTATGTTTATTTCTCTGGGATGTTCTTCAGAGTACATACAAAGCAGTCTGCTTTTGTTGTCTCTCATATCTCAGACAAAGAAAACATGGTCAGGCTTTGCTTCTGCATTTTCTGGCTAGATTTCCTGTTGTAAAAGGGAAAGAAAGTAGGCAGTTCTCTTACAGTCTCCTATTTTGGCTGGCTTTGCTCATAAAAAAAAAAGTTTGGAGGGATTTGCTTTATATAACAAGTAAATCTCAGGGTGAGTAACTGGCGTGCATATTTTCATGTTGTCTGCAGTAGATCATGCCTGCATTCCAACATTTCACCTGAAGCTGTAATGCCAATCATTTTCAACGTTCCTCACTTGAAACCCACTGCTTTGTTGGCTTCATAATTTAGGCTTGTGTTTGTTTCTCAGAATATTATCAGAGTGGGTAGTGCTCTACTGGACCCCAGCAATAAGGAGCATTGGGAGCAAATTCAGCGAACGGAGGGTGGCACTGCTCACCTGCTCAGGCACTATGAGGAATATTTCAACAACGTGGCCCAGAACATGAAGAAAACCTACATGAGACCTTTTGTCATTGTTGCCACTAACATGAGTGAGTATTTGTTTTGGAAGCTGCCATTTTGTGATGGAGCTTTAAGAATGTGCTGGATGGAGGAGCTATCTGTTTGCCTTAGTAGTGTCTGCTGAGCAGCAACATACCTGGATTTTCTGATCTAATCAGACCATTCATTTCAAGTCAATTGAGCCTTGATCCATATCACTCAGTTGCCATGGAGGCTTCCTGGGAGGTGTCTGATCTTTTTTTTTCTGCCAATGCTCTCCATGGCATTTTATTGTAGCCACAGTACTGTAGAAATGGTAAGAAGGATAAAATCTGTAAGTAAAGGTAATGACTTCTGTGTGCAGTTCTGGAGCCCCCAGCACAGGAAGGACATTGAAGCGTTGGAGCAGGTCCAGAGGAGGGCCACAAAGATGATCAGAGGGCTGCAGCAGCTCTCCTATGAGGACAGACTGAGAGAGTTGGGGCTCTGNCAACCTTACCATTCTATGATTCCATGATTTTATGAGTTTTGAGACCACCTAGTATAGTGGTCCACCACCTGAAGAATTAGTGCAGTATTAAACCGCGCCACCACNGTTTTGAGACCACCTAGTATAGTGATCCACCACCTGAAGAATTAGTGCAGAATTAAACCGCGCCACCACCACCACCCCACTATATGTATATACACATAGATATAGATATAGATATAGATACAATTTTCATGTGGCTTCCTAACCTGGAACCTATACAGAATATATCTTCTAGAGAAATTCCTATGCTGCAAGGTATTATCTCAGAATCACTCGTCCAAGCCTTCAGACACCCTCCAAGCCTTTCAAAACCTAACATCAGAACAATATCCTCAAGAGTCCAAAATATCCATAGAATCACTTAGATTAGGAAAGACCTTTAAGATCATCAGTCCATTAACCTAGCCCTGACAAAGTCACCAATAAATCATGTCCCTAAGCATTACATCTACATGTCTTTTAAAGACCTGCAGAGGTGGAGACTTCCCTGGGAAGTCTGATCCAATGCTTGTAACCCTTTTGATGAAATAATCCTTCATAATGTTCATCTTGAACCTCCCTTGGCACAACTTGGGGTCATTTCCTCTGACCCTGCTGCTTGTTACTTGGGTGAAGAAGCCAACATCCAACTCACTGCAACCTCCTTTCAGGTAATTGTGAAGAGCAATAAGATGTGTTCTTAAAATCCTGGATATCCAGGATAAACAGCCCAATTCCATCAGCCACTTCTCAACAGAGAAGAGGAGAGGACTTTGGACTCGTCAGCAGCTTCATTGCTCTTTGGTCACATTGCAGCACCTCGATGTTTTTCTTGGCATGACGTACACAAAACTGAACACAGTATTCAAGATGTGGCTTCAGCATTGTAGGGGCACAATCACTTCCCTAGTCCTTCTAGACACGCTATTTCTGATGCTATTTGCTTTCCTGTCCATTTGGGCACACTGTGGCTCCTCTTCAGCTGGCTATTGACCAACACCCCCAGATCCTTTTCTACTGAGCAGCTTTTTGGTCACTCTTCCCAAGCATGTAATGTTTTATGGGGTTGTTGTAACCCAAGTGCAGGACCTGACACTTGGCCTTCTTGAGCCTCATACAACTGACATCAGCCCATTGGTCCACCCTGTCCAGATCCCTCTTCAGTGCCTTCCTACCTTCGAGTGTATCAACATTCCCACCCAGGTTGGTGTCATCTGCAAACTCACCAAGGGTGCATTTGATCTTTGACAAATATATTAAACAGAACTGGTCCAAATACTGAGCCCTGGGGAACACCTCTTGTGACCAGTTATGGATCTGAACTTGAGAAGGAAGCATCAGACATATGAAGACACCTTCCCCACCTGTCACAGTAAATGCCTTCTCTGACATGCAAATAGCAGCTTCTGCACTCACAGCACTGTTGGGCACTTCACAGGTGTTCCTGTGCACATCCAGGTGAAGCACACCAACCACAGCCTGATTGACCTCTCTCCCTACTCTTTCCCCACTGTCTCCATTTCTTCCCAGCTACCAAACATTGAGCTGATCAGGCGTTGGTGAGAGTCCTGCTCTGAGTGGAAGGTGAGACTGCTCTGGATGACCTTCAGAGATCCCTCACAAGCAGCCTTGCTATCTGTCTTTCCTTTGAGAGATGGTTTAAATTGTTATCAGCCTGAACTTGTGTTTAGCTTTTCAAGCTGTTGCTTTTATTTCAGACCTGAAGAAGGGCTCATGTGCCTTAACTCAGGGCTTTTTTTCCCAACTACACCCATTGCTATAAGTGAGTTTTCCTTTGCCTATAAGCCTTGTCCTGAGAGTGCTTCATGTCCGCAGTCACAGGGGCATAAAAATCAAAGACATGAGTCAGTCAAACTACTAAGTCATAAATTCCTGCCACAACTCTAGGGGTGAAGGATTATTGCTGAACTAGAACTGAAATACTTTCATTTCTGTTTAATAAAGCAAAATCAAAATATTTTATTTAATTCAGGGCCGTCAAAATCAAAATATTTTTATCTTCACACTGAAAAGAAAGGTATACTCAGTATTCTAGGCAAGCTGAGATGAAAACAAAAAACCAGGACTTCTTGCAGATTGTAAATCCTGGGGGGTTTTCAAGCAAAATCCTGAGTGAAAAGGCTTGAGCTTGAGAAGGATGAGGCAACTCTGGCTTGAAAGGGGCCTGTTTTCTTTTGCACCGTTTTTCCAGGTGACCATGGTGTTAATAGAGTTTCTGAATGGCTCATCTGGGAGCTGTTTAGAATTTGCAGATCTCAACCTGAGTATTTCTTCATACAGAAATATGCAGTGGATTACAGCTTTCGGTGTAGGGTTTCCCCCACGTCTTCCAGTTTCTCATTTTTATTAGAATATCTAAATTGGCACTCAGTGACTTCTCTTAAACTGGCAAGTTCAAGCCAACTTGGCTGCCTTTAAATAATTGGCAGTTAGACAACAGGCAGAGCTGATGAGGTGAGCCATAGAGGAATTGCTAGTGTGGAGGAAGAACATGAGGACTACAGAGTAGTCCCAGGTAAAATCCAGGTTACTTTGTTTGGCTGACTTTGCAATTTAACAGATGCAGAACTGTGTTTGTGATGCAGTGGATTTATCCTTCTCTATGAGAAGCAAGTCTGGACTTGGAACATGCCACTTACAGAATACCAGGTTGGAAGGGACCTCAAGGGTCATCTGATCCAACCTTTTTTTGGCAAAACATCATCTAGACAAGATGGGCTCACATTCCTCCCAGATCAATCTTTAAAATTGTCCAGTGCTGGGGATTCCACCACTTTCCTGGGGAGATTGTTTAACTGACTGATCCTTCTCATTGTGAAAAATCTTTCCATGTGTCCAGTTGGAATCTCCCCAGAGGTAACTTGTACCCATTACCTCCCATTTTATCAGAGTGGCTCGGTGTAAAAAGGGAGTCTCCATCTGCTTTGTAGCCACCCTTTAAATACTGTAACGTGGTGATAAGGTTTCCTCTAAGTCTTTTTTCCTGAAGGCTTAGCAAACTCTCTTCACTCAACCTTTCCCCATATGGCAGGCTTCCAAGTCCTTTGCTCATCTTTGTGGCCCTTCTCTGGGTCCTCTCCAGCCTTCCCACATCTTTTTTGTATAATGAGAGCCAAAAGTGACCACAATATTCCAGGTCCATCCTGACAAGCACTGAGTAGAGTGGGATTATGACTTTTTTATCTCATCTGGTGGTGCCCTTGTTGATTCAACCCAATATCCGTTTTTTGATGCAGCAGCACATCATTCACTCACATTGAGCTCATTGGCAGCCAGGACCTTCACATCCCTTTCCACAGAGCTCCTCTCCAGCCAGATAGATCCCAACCTGTGCTGCACTCTGGGATTATATTTCCCCAAGTGCAAGACTTTACATTTGTCCTTGTTGAACTTCATATGGTTCTTGTTAGTCTACTCTTCTAGCCTATCCAGGTCTTCCTGCAAGTTGTCTCTCCTTTCCAAAGTGTTCTTCCCCACTCATTGGTGTTGTTAGCAGCATTAATCAGGGTGTGCTTGAGCCCCTCATCCAAATCAATATATAAAACAGCATTGCCCCTTTGGGGGAGGCCACTTGTGACAGGTTGCCAGTTGAAGAAGAGTGTTCTTTGGGTGCAGCCTGCCAGACAGTTCCCCACCCACTGCACAAACCACTTGTCTAGGCCATAACACACGAGTTTCTCTGGAGAGAGGCTGTGAGGAACTGTATCAAAAGCCTTGGAGAAGTCCAGGTAGACAATGCCCACTGCTTGCTCCACATCAACCAACCAGGTTACTTTTTAGTACAAGGTAATCAAGTTTGTCGGGCACGATTTGCCCTTGGTGAATCTATCCTGGCTTTTCCCAATCATGATCTTCATTTGACTTGTGATACCCTCCAGGGAGATTTGTTCCATAGCTTTCCCAGGGACTGAAGGAAGAGTGATGGGCCTGTAATCTCCTGGATCCTCTTTCAAGACCTTCTTGTAGGTGGTGGCATCATTAGCCTTCTTAAAGTCTTCCGAGATGTCTTTTGATCTTAGCAAGGTCTTAGCAACCTCACAACGATGTCAGCCACCCTTGGGTGGATAGTGTCAGGGCTCACCCATTTGGATATTTCCAGAGTCTTCTGTGGTGTTTTCCTAGTATGAGATACTGTCTTATGAATTACTTTCCACTGCAAAATAAGTTTGTAATTTGGTGCATGTAACATAATGCTGACACCTGAGCATTTAGATGTCATCTAAGGTATTAACTGAGAGAAATTAAATTTGGCTTTGTATTTTGGAGTTTAAATGTCTTCTCTGTGTTGTGGAGATATCTTAACCTTTCAGTTGTGTTTCATTGGTCACAAGATCACGTTTGAATGCATTGAAGTTAATTTTATGGGAAACTTCTTTTCTTCCAGTTATTGCTGTTGACATCTTTGACAAGTCTAATTTCACGGGAGCTCGAATACCACGATTTCATGAGATTAAAGAAGATTATCCAAAAGATCTGGAGTCATCTGTTGTCTTCCCTGATACTTTATTCAGACCTTCAGACAGGAAAGGTAAAACCCTTCTGCTGCTGTTCAGAATGCAATTTTGACTAGCTCCCAAGGAGTGTGATTAATCCTCCTGAAGCAGAGCGGTACTGAGGCAAAAGCGGGCGACCATCTACACAGGTGAACATTATTTGGGGATGGAGCAGCTGTGCATACTTCTGAGGCATTTTGCCTGCCGGCAGCAACAGGAACATGGAGGGGCTGCCTAACTGGCTGTACCTGTCTGTCGAGTCTTGCTTGAGGCCCCTCAAACCACCCTGTCAATGCGAGAGAAGATCTCTGCCTCCGTTCCCACCAGGACAGGGTGGGACGGCAGCCTGGAGCCTGCAGCCCCCACAGCCACCCTGTACAGATGGAGGGAGGGAGCGTGAGAGATGGAGAATCCAAATCTGGGAGCAGAGCTGTGTTATCAGAACTAGAGAGCAGGCAAACAGTTCTTGAGCTGCTCAGGGAGATTAGTGATGAGGGAGAATACTCGGGGAGGTACCTGCTTCCCAGTGTCTCTGATGTACCTGAAAACGGCTGAGAGGAACCACAAGTTACCTTGGGCAAGGGAAGAGAGAGAGAATAACCCAAAATGGAATAACTATGCATGTACCATAGCCGAAAAATTATACATGTACCATAGCCAAATGTCCTCCGACTGGGGAAACAGTAAGACTTGTGAAAGTAGCACGTAATAATCAATAAGCTAATACAACTTTGTGACTTTTCCCTGTAAAAAAAGGGGGAGTGTTAATTTGAAGAGATGCTGGCAAAACTGAAAGCTCTTTTTATGACAGAATTGGCAGGGAGAAATCCCATGTGACAAATAGGTCTATTCATAACACTAGCTTGGCCAGGTATAAAGGTGTATGCAATTTAATAGCAGGCATATTGCTTTCACCTTCTCTTCTAATTATGCATGGAGTATATAATAACTTATGAATCGTCTGTCATAGAAGTGGCTTATTTTCTAGCTAGACCAATTAGTTATTCACAATTCAATGATTATTTGATTCTCAGATGTATTAACCATGAAATGTGCTAAAATATTATTAGATTTACCAAATGTAACATTAGTGTTATATGCCTGGTTATAACAACAGCAACATTTCTGTATCTTTGCAAAGAAAATTAACAGTTTAAATGGTAGCTCCAAAGTTGTGTGGGAAGAGTTTCATATTTCTGTTCATTCCATAGCAGTGCCTACAATGAAGCCTTCAAATCAAAAAATATTCTCTAAAGTAAACAGTGATGCACTAAGCCCTGACAGCGCTTTTGCAAAGAGAAGGAAGCGACACCCTGATGACTCAACACATCATACTGTTGCTATGGTCATTATATACAGATCCCTGGGACACCTCCTGCCTGAAAACTACGATCCTGATCGAAGGAGCTTGAGGTAAACTTCACACCTGTTAGTGAATTGTGCAGGTCCCTTCTTCCACTTCCTCTGAGTGTCGGGGGTAGACGGAGCTGCTTTTGTACTATCCGAATGTCATCTGTGCTGCAGTTATCACCACATGTGCTGGTTTGAGCTAATTGGAATATTTTAATAGAGAAAATTATACTATAGGCTGTGAAGGTAAACAGTGGTGATGTCTGCTTCACTCATAGGCTTGCTGCGATGTTTAGGAATAAGGAACCAAAACAAAAAATAAGGCAGTCGGGGTCACGGGGCACAGCTTCTCGGGCTAACAGCTTCTCGGGCAAACAGCTTCTCGGGCTAGCAGCTCTGGCTTCTCCTCTCTGCTGAATAACTCCATTAACCGCTTTTCTTCTAATCCCCTCCTCTGGCCGATCCTCCTTGCGCGTAAGGCAAACTTTGGGGTAAGGTGTAGGGGTGGGGAGAAGGTGCAAGGGTTGTTGGGAGCCCCTCATGGGGTCTCTGATTTCTGGGAGGGGTGTTGTGTGTCTGTATTACCTTAAACTTGAATATCTCTGTAACTATTCCTGTATATAGTGTATATATCTGCTTGTATATTGTGCTAAGCTGTAAATAGAGCTTCATCTCTTCACTTTCAGCTGGCTGAGTTCTAGTCTGGGTCATTTTACAAGTGTGGAGGGGTGGGGAACTCCCAAACCGTCACACCACAGTATTGTCTCTTCTCCTCTGTCACACTGTGGGAGAATAACCATGTCAGTAGTGCCAGCAGCTCTTGAGAACACAGCTGTATGGAAGGCTGATGATGTATCTGCTTTGCTTTCTGAATGGAAGCAACTGGGAGTCTTTTAGCTGCAGACCCTACTGGATCAGCGCTTTGCATTTTAATGTTTAGATCACTGTGCAATTTTTCTCCTTCTGCAGATTGCCAAATCGCCCTATTATTAACACACCTGTAGTAAGCACAGCCATTCACAGTGACAGGGAGCTTCCTCCCAACCTGGTGGAAAAGCCCATAATAGTGGAGTACACCATGCTGGAAACAGAGGAGAGAACGAAGCCTGTCTGTGTCTTCTGGAATCACTCTATCACGTATGTCTCCTTCTTGCTCTAGGGCTCTATGTGGCTTCTGTCTTAGCAGAGAAATTCTGCCCAGGAGGATAATTCTGGAGAAAAAAACCTTGTAGCTCAGTGTATTCAACTAGCAACTGATTCTGGTAGAATACAATGATGTAGTCTTTTCTCAACAACCTGAGAAATGTCAAAACATTCATCAAACTCCTCGTACAAAGGAGTAGCCATTTGGGTTTCTAACAAACCTTCTTAGGAAACCTTCTTAGGAAGAAGTGCTTTACAGTGAGGGTGGTGAGACACTGGAACAGGTTGCCCAGGGAGGTTGTGGCTGCTCCCCCCCTGGAGGTGTTCAAGGCCAAGTTGGAGGAGGCCTTGAGTGAGCTGTAGTAGTGGGAGGTGTCCCTGCCTATGGCAGGGGCTTGGAACTGGATGATCCTTGAGGTCCCTTCCAACCTTACCATTCTATGATGCTATGAAACAAAGTGCCATGTCTTGCTGCAGGATTTCCATTCAGCAATAATAAAGCACACAATCGCTTTATATTTGCTCCTGCTTTTTATGTGCAGATTTAAATCTAGACAGGCAGAGTCTGACTCTAGGGCCTGAATTCATGGCTCATCTGAGGACTCTAAATCAGGACTCTCATTGCCCTCTTTTTAGGAGGGCATTTGCGCAAGAGATAATTCAGTTCTTACATGGGTTGAATCTTCTCCTGTTACACTCCAGTGACTGTGGACAGGCTACATGGCAAGGAGGTACCCAACCTTGATACCTCAGCCTGTCCCACTGCAAAAAATGAGGAAACTAAGTCTTGATGTCAAGAAGGAGGACTGAGATTTTTCAGATAACATTATATTAATCCAGCTCATAATTTTTTATATCTTGAATTTTTTAATCAAACATCAACCCAAAGACAGTTGCACTGATAAGAAGCAACTTACCTTTCATTCCATCAACTATTGTGGATTTGCATTTTTAGTGAAAAAAATTTGCTTGGTTTTAGTGAAAAACTGGAGGGAGAGGAAATAAAATCATAGAATGGTAAGGTTGGAAGGGACCTCAAGGATCGTCCAGTTCCAACCCCCTGCCATAGGCAGGGACACCTCCCACTAGTACAGCTCACTCAAGGCCTCCTCCAACCTGGCCTTGAACACCTCCAGGGAGGGAGCAGCCACAACCTCCCTGGGCAACCTGTGCCAGTGTCTCACCACCCTCACTGTAAAGAACTTCCTCCTAACATCCAGTCTAAATCTCCCCTCTGCCAGTTTAAACCCACTGACTGCTTGTCCTGTCATTGCAAGACCTTGTCAACAGTCCTCCCCAGCCTTCCCGTAGGCCTCCTTCAGATACTGGAAGGCTACTCTAAGGTCTCCTGGAAGCCTTCTCTTTTCCAGGCTGCAGAGCCCCAACTCTCTCAGTCTGTCCTCATAGGAGAGCTGCTCCAGCCCTCTTTGGGACCTTGGACTTCTTCCAGTTGTTGGGAAACAGTCATACATAAGCAAGACATAAAGAGAGAGTATTTGACTCTCTAGGAGGGAAAAGATTAATTTGAAAATGGCTTGTTTATATCTTTTGGATTCAGTAAAGTTAAACATACAGACATATTTTACTTGAAAATATGAAAAAATATTAAGAAGTGTATATATTTGTGTTTTCTTGGATTAATGCATTGTGGAAACAACTGAATCCTATTAGAGATAGTTCAAGAGTATGAAAACAACAGAATCCTATTAGACATCATTCAAGAGTATGAATAAAACAAAAGAAAATGTGTTGAAGGGTAACTGCTTGCTCTGCATGTTATAATTTCACAATGTTGTCACATATATAAATGTAACTTTTGACCTTAAAAATCGTGTGTATAGTGAGAGGATTATACTGTCTGCCCAGGGTAAAAGAATTAGCTCTTAATGGTTTCATGATAGCCCAAAAACTCTAGTAAACCTATGGAAAAATCCAGGCAATATCATATCCTGGAAATAAATAGGCAGCCTAACCAAGGAAATGTTTATCAGCTAGCCAAAAGCTTCAGGATATTCAAAGGATCAGTTATGCTCACAATAATAAACTACTCCACTTACCTGCATGTGAAGCAGTGCCTTTGCCTGTGTGTACAGATGATTCTGACAGTTACAAGGGAATGGCAAGCTCCTTTTCATCATTTTAAGCATTGTAAGGGCTTGAATAACTCATTAGCTCTAAAGTGATTCATCTATTAGCTATTTGCTGGCATCTTCAATGGCATTGTTGTCCATGTTACATCTTCCTACAGCTGTAGCTGAAAAGCAGCTCTCAAACAGCATGCGATGAGAGTTTTTAAAAAGCAAGTACATTTCAAGAGAAAGTGATAGCTAAACTGTTTAACAAATATTTTATGGCTGAATGAAAAAAGTGTCCTGTCACATCTAATTCAGAACTCCCTCAGTAACCACAGAAGTACTTTGTTACTCATTAACTTCAGGACAAAATTGATAGTATTCTTTCAGGTAGGTGTGAACTGTGAATATTTCTGTAATCTCTGGTGATTGCTCACCTGTCCTGGTGAGCAATAGCAGTGGGAGGCAAGGAGAGATCAGAGGATGACTCTGAGGAATACCTTTTTGTGCCACAGGATCGGTGGGACAGGTGCCTGGTCCTCCCGAGGTTGTGAGCTGTTTTCCAGAAACCGGAGCCACATTGCTTGCCAGTGCAACCATGTCACCAGCTTTGCTGTCCTGATGGACATTTCGAAACGAGAGGTTAGTGATGGCAGGGCCACGATTTTTGAGGGCTTAAGTTTTCAAGGGCTTCGATTCAGAGCTTGAGCTTGAACTCTGAGCAAGTGTCAGAACATTGTCAGCAGATCTGTCCTGTGTCGCAGTGTGTCGGGAGCACATTATCATAGAATGGTAAGGTTGGAGAGGACCTCAAGGATCATCTTGTTCCAACCCCCTGCCATAGGCAGGGACACCTCCCACTACTACAGCTCACTCAAGGTCTCATCCAACCTGGCCTTGAACACCTCCAGGGAGGGAGCAACCACAACCTCCCTGGGCAACCTGTGCCAGTGTCTCACCACCCTCACTGTAAAGAACTTCCTCCTAACATCCAGTCTAAATCTCCCCTCTGCCAGTTTAAACCCATTGCCCCTTGCCCTGTCATTGCAAGACCTTGTCAATAGTCCTCCCCAGCCTTCCTGTAGGCACCCTTCAGATACTGGAAGGCTACT
>VWYK01084205.1:93087-131420 GCA_013399775.1 Semnornis frantzii | reverse complement strand
TCGGGACCGCTGCGGCCGCCGGCGGGCAGCGGGAGCCGCGGAGCGGGAGGGCGGCGCGGCGGGCGCTTTTCGTGCGCCTCAGCAGAGCGAAAGGCCACGAACCGAGAACTATCTATAAAAGTAGCCTTCTGGGGCAGGACGTGGCGAGGTAGGCGGTCTGCTGTCCACCCGGGGCTTCTCTCGTTCGTGTCCAAGCTCGATATTTCAAGTCGTGCGTTGCAATAAGAAAAAAGTGAAGTAAATACGTTAAACCAGGTAGTTTGTGAAGGATTAATCCTTTGCTTGCTTCAAATCTGAACAGGAATCTCCACACAAATGCCCCACATGTGGAAGAACCTTTAATCAAAGAAGTAATCTGAAAACTCACCTTCTTACCCATACAGACATCAAGCCCTACAACTGTGAGCAGTGCGGCAAAGTGTTCAGGCGAAACTGTGATCTACGGCGGCACAGTCTAACTCACACCCCGCGGCAGGACTTCTAGAGCAGCCAAGCACCCGCACCCGCTCCGGCAGCTCCCACTTGCCCATTTTACTCAAGGACTGTGCTGTAGGAGCTCACAGGCACACACACGCACACACGCGGAGGCACACGGGCAGACTTGGGGCCAAGCTTTCCTACAACGTCTGCGAAAGTTGTTTAGAGAGTGCGGGCTGCAGGATCGGGCCCCTCTCCACCCCACACCCAGGCTGTCAAGCTCATCCTGCAGATACTTGCGGCTCATTTTAGAGCTCTGTACAGAACGTGGTTCTCTTCCTTCGTTTGTTTCGGATCGTCGTGTCAAACGCACACCGATAACAAATCGGGGAGGCAAAGTATCTCTTCAAAGTGTATTTCAAAATAAATCTTTTTTGTTTTCCAAATCCCTCCTGCCTTGTTGTATTATTCTCTGAACAGGCTTTTTTTTATCCCGCTGTGTCAATGCCATGGCAAAGCATATTGAATAAATTTCCTAGCTGGGTAATTGTACTGTCACAACAATTTTGGTGATCGCTTTTGTTTGGCCTGTTTCACTGTCGCTGTTGTGTTATCTATTGTTAAGTAAAATGAAAGTGCCATATTGGAGAGTTTATAGCTCTATTACTTAATAGTACAAATGTCTAAATTTAAACTTCTGTACTTTTTTTTTTTTTAATTATTATTATTTTAATGAACGATTTTTTTTTTTTAAGAAGAGAAAGAAAGCAACACTTGCAAATAAACAGATCTTAGGAAATAATGCTTAGAGCCGTTCTTACGCCAAAGCGGCTGATTAGTAACTTATTTGCAATCAGCCCCTGCATTGTAAAACTCATCCCTCTCCAGGAGATTGCAGCAGCCAGCCTCCTGCAGTAGACTTTGGACACGGGCAATTCACCCGCGTAGACAGGGACTTTATCCCGCAGAAGAGGATTCCTTCCCGGCAGATCTGGAAGCAAACAGGGAAGCACAAATAGTGCCCCCCGCCCCGGGGCTCCTCAGCAGGCCCCTTGCAGAACAGCGGCGGAGCAGCTGGAACGCTCGCCCCGCAAACCCCACCCCCCCCCTCGCCTTCCCCTCCTCCCATATCGTGCCGCTGAGCACAGGTCAGGGCTGGGGGGAGTGGATGAAGGGGTGCTGAGGAGAGGGTCTGTTCCCTCATCCCGAGAGACGCTCACTCTGCTGTGAGGCTTCTCCTTCTTCAACCTTTCCTTGCTGCCTTGTAAACACCGAGCTGATCCCGGCTGGAACAATTCTTGGTGGCTTGCCATACCCATTCCATGGGCTGCATGATCAGTGCCTGCACCCAGTCTGCGAGTAGCAAGACGGTGGCAGTCATCCCCCAGGTTTTCCTCCCTTGTCAACCTTGTCAGCCCCTCACCGATGCCTCTGGTCCCCTCCAGGAAGTCCTGCTGCCAGCACTGAGGCATTTTCCCTGATGCGTTGCAGAGTGGCTTGGATGTGCATCCCCTCCTCTGCCACTCCACTGCTTTTGTCAGTCCCAGCACCCTCCCTGCAGTTTCTTGGGTACTTTGGGGCCCCAAGAGTTCTTTTTCAGGATGGGGACACACAGGCTGGCAAGGACAAATCCTCCACCCTGGCTCAGGAAGCCCAGTCCAGACGGGGAGCAATCCTTTTGCACCCAGCCCAGCGCAGAAGGCTCTGCTCCTAGACCCTACCTAGCAGGGTGTCAGGGCTCCTGCATGGTCCATTCACAGGGCGTCACAAGTCCCAGCAGGAGAGAGCTTGGGTGGCTGCAGCGTCCCCATCCCTGAGCCTCGCTGACCCTGCCGCAGGGATCGGACTGCCTGAGCCCTGTTAACGAGTCGCAAGTCAAGACCAGCAGCCCGGGGGCTGCAGTCAGACCATCGGTGCAGAAAGGGCTGCTTGTCTGTCTGCTGCCTGTCGCAGAGGGCTACCATGCCTACCCCGGGCCAAGGGGCAGGGACCCTAGAGCCAGCCCTGCTTCTACTGCGGACCAAGGCAGACAGGTGAGTTTCCACTGGTGCAGGAGACATGGCAGGCTCAAACTCAGCCAAAATCTTAGGTGGTCAAAGCCTGTCCCTGCATCTACTCCTATCCAGTATGATGGAGAGGGGAAAAAACTGTAGCAGAAATGCTGATCTGCTGGCTTAAGAACAGCCTCCTTAGTCAAAGTTTATTTAAGGGCTATCTGCTCTCTTCCTCTTCATTCCCCATGACTTCCACCCCTTCCCTCCTTCCCCCCCACCCTGTGCTGGCAGTGCTCCTGTCCTCCCTCTCCAAGCTGCTCTGCTCTCCACACTGCTCCTCTCCAAACCTCACCACGGGCACCTCTCATTCCTTCTCCATGGGCATCTTCTGAATATCTGCTTTCTTTCTCACTGACTGATTTTTTTCAGTCCCAGTGCATTCCTGTTCTCCCAGTAGCTTATTTCCTCTAAGTTTCTCTATCCTTATTGTTCTCCAAGTTTCTGTCCCCAGGCCCTTTTGTGTCCCCAAGTTCACAGAGCAAGGCTGGGATAACTCGGTTGGAGTAAACACCCCTGTCAGGATACACAGGGGCTTAGCCTGTTCCTTTTGGGCCAAGCTCTGTCTGCAGTTTGTTTGGAGAGAACTTAATCAGATGAGCAATATCAAAGGACTAAATTAAAATGATTGCATATAACTAAGGTTTTACTTAATTGTTTGGGCTTGCTTGTTTAATTATCTTCCTCCCGAGCAGACGCGGGCTGGAAATTTATCTTCAGAGGATTTAAAAGGTTCAGTGGCCAGAACAAAGCCCAAATTGCTGAAGAGGGGCAGTGACAAGTTGGTCCCTGGACTGGTTTTTAAATCTAAACCAGTAGCTACAACCCTAAAGTGTCAGAGGAGGATTTAGTATTGCTTTTTTTCCTATCAGCACACTCGCCTATGGCACTGTCGCGCTCCGTTCGCTCTTTAAAAGATCATCTCTCCCTGGAAAGTTTCAGAGACAGCTATAAAGAACATGTTAAAATACACACACGGTTCATTGGGTTCAGACCTGCTGGGAACAGAAACAAGCCCTGTAAAGCCATCTTTTGGGCAGGGCTAGGGGTTTTATAGCCATAAAGTGCCATCCTGACTTCCACAAATATTCCCACGACTGCTGTCAGTGCCTGTGTGATCCTCCTTCCTCTGGGGCTCAGTCCCAGAACGCAGCACACAGTTCTGCAATTCCAGTTTCCTGGAGCTTCCCAAACCACCTGCCTCCTGCTTCCCCATGTTCCTCTCTCTCCCAGCGCCCTTTCTTTTTCAGCACTGCTGTTTTTCCTCTTGTTGTGGCACGTTTGCAGTGTTAGAGGCAGCAGCTGCAGTGGAGTAGCAGGGAGAGTGACTAGCTGTGCCACATACTGGGAAGAAAACCCACTATGTGCTCACAACCTCCATTTTGGGGGGCAAATCAGGTAACAAATGTCAGCCCTTTAGGCTGCATCTGCAAACTAACAGCTGGTTCTGAGGGTCCAGCTGTTGGAGCCATTTGAGCAAAATGTGCAAAATCTTCATTTATTGAGACCCCCTTTCCTTTTCCCCTTCTCATTGCTCTGCTTCTGCATGTTTGCTTCAGGAGCTGCTTTTCTGTACTACACACGGCCTCCTGCATAGTCTCTCCTTCATCTCCTTCACAATATTTCCCCTCCTGTTTCTTTTTTTGCCTTCCCATGTCTCGCTCTGTGTTTCAACACCTCTTCTCCTAAGCAAATTCCCTCACTCACACTTTCAGATTCACTCTGAACCATCCCAGCTTCCACTTGTTGCCTTGATCTGTCCTGCAGCCACCAGCCTTCACCAGCTGCCCTCTCTTCACTAACCCAGACCTTTCTTTCCTTGCCTGACACTCACGCACTTGGTGCCCTCACGAGTAATCAATGCCATGTCCACATGGTGCTCAGGAGACATCTCAGTGCAGGTGCCCTAGATATACTCAGAGCATTTTAAGTTTGCTGGGTCTGGCACAGATCATGACACAGCAGCGTGGTCTCAGGAGGACCACGACAGGTGGTGCAGGTGGTCTGGGCTCTGGCCACGTGGGGTAGGAGAGCTGCAACCCACGAACTCCACAGCCCTCATGGGGGTCGAGAGGAGCCAATAGCACCGTCCTGGCCCCCAGCGTTTCACAACTGAGTTTGCATTTAGTCAGCTAAGCTGTGCTGGTGGCTCAGAGCCTCTCACCACTCCATGCTCCAAATATTGTCACTGCAGGTAGTGCTTCATGAGTGACTTTGTCTACCAAGCTACGCTATTCAGGCATACATCGCTTTTACACGAGTGTTGTTCTGTGTTTCTTTCCCTCCCGACAGCATCTCTTTTCCTAATTACAGAAGTGTTCATTAGTTCTTTTTTCCTGCTTATAATGGTGTAGTTACGGCAAAAATAGGGTAGCTGCTAGCCAGAATGTTATTTTTGTTGAAGTTATTAAAGAGGGGAATAGTCCAGGTTTAAAATGCTTATTTACATTTAAAATAAAGGCACCACATCTGTACAGAACATTTGTTTTAATCTCTGCTTTCAAAAATCCAGATGCAGATGTTTGTGAAACTTTTTCTAAAAGCTTCTAGTCTATCAAACAAGAGATGCAAAAATATTTACATTGAGAACATTAAACATCTTTCCTAGATCTGCAGAATTAAGGAAATACGAAGTGTGGGCTACTCCCCCTCCTCCGAGCCTCCCTCCGCACCATTTCCCAGGCGCAGCTCTTAAATCCTGCCCAGGACTTTAGGCTAAGCAGGGTGGGACCCCGAAAGCATTCCCCCCCCCGCCCAGAGCAGCGGCCCCTCAGCACTGGGGCGAAACTCGGCGGTGCTGACTGACTGATCTGAAGATGGAGCGATAGGCAAACCACGAAGCTCTGCCTGAAGCGAGGGGTCCGCGCAGCGGGGCCCTGCCAGCACGGCTGTGCCAGGAGGCGTGCGAACGGGTCACGTCCCGAGCTGTTCCACAGGCAGGGGTACTGCCGGGCACACAGGTGGCATTGCCTCCGCAGAGCGCCCGCCTGCCGTGCTGGGCGATGCAGCGGCCCCAGGGGACAGACAGACGTCTCCTCTCAGACTTGGCTGTGCCGGTTGAAGGCGGCATCTCCTTTTGCTGCGGGCTACTGCTAGCCCCAGCAACTGAGCCTGGTGCCTGCCACAGCGCTGGTTTGGGCTTGGGGAGCAGGGAGAGTGCTCCCACAAGCCATCCCGCCAGCGACTCCATTGAGGCCACAGCTGAATTGGGTCAAGGAGGGTGCTGGGCAGTCCCCGGGCCACTCGGCACTGACCGAAATAATTCTCAGACCCCGAAGGCCCATCAACCTCCTCACAGCAGGAGAAGGGGAGCAGCAGGACTTTTGCTTCCCTGAAATTCTCGTAGGATCCAGAGAGTGGCTCCATCGCCTCACAGGGCTGAGGGCTGCGGCTGGGAGAAGATCACAAACCCCCACCCTTTAGGTTTTCCCTCCGCGTAGAAATCCCCCAGACTTCTGACTTTGCGGCGAGCAAACTTCACCCTCCTGTGCCGATCGGAGGAAAGCCTGCGGCGCAGGCGGTGCCAGCGGTGCCTTGCTGCAGGCACTGCTGCGAGACTCCCACTCCTGCGGCAGTGCCCTGACCTGGGGCTCCCTCGCTGCAGCCCTCCACGCTAAAGCATTTCGGAGACCCACTCGTCTGTCTGGGGGAAGAAGATTGATCGATTGACTGCTTTTCTTGTTTTCGAGCGTAAGAGGAAATAAACCCTTTATTTCTTCCCCCCCTCCCCGAGGTGATTTGGGAGGCATTGTCTCCAATATTGCCAGCTGACATCCTTTGGCGTCACCAGCGCTCAGTGCACTGAAGATGCCTCAAGGTGTGTCAGCCGTGCCGCACGTCAGCCTGCCTTGATGTATCTCTTTGGCTGGGATTGAAAGGTACAGTTTCTAAATCTCCCGGTGACCCATTTTGCATGGATCACTGGTGAGCTAGAATGTAGCTGCTCCTTCCCATCGTGTTAATGCAAGTCTGCCTGCGTTCAAAGCAGCCTGGGCTCCACGTGCCACGCCGAGCACACAGGCAGAGCCTGCACCGGAGCCTCTGTGTGGCATGGGCACGACCGCCACAGGCTTGCCGCCTTCTGCCCAGGTTAGGTGCTTTAGGTGCTTTTGTTGCTGTATCGCGGTACTTCTGCTTCAACCTTGCACATTCTCGATAAACACCGGCAGACGGACGGATTCTGCTCACCTAGGGCTTGCAATCAGCGAGCACAGGGAGTGACGGCACCCGGCAGAAGCATCCTCTTCTCCCCAGGTCCCATGGGGCCCCCTAGGCTAAACTGGGGGACAGTGCTCAGCATTAGGTGCATCGGCAGGAAAAGGACCAGCCCAGCCCCACCTACGGTCACAGGCTGCCTGCTGGAGAGCCTTGAAGCCTGTGCTGGGGACAGCCCTGATTAATACTTAATTATTACTTGCAGCAGAAGCCCGTGGCTGCCTGCGCTGTGCGGGCTGCACACTGCCCTGTCTGCCTGCGAGAAGGCAAACCCTCGGGGGCCCTTCTAGAAGCCCTTGAGGCCCAGCTGCCAGGGCAGATGGGATCTGTGTGCAGCTCCAGCCCAGGGCATGCTCGAGCTGCCTGGAGGGCAATGCAAATGCAGTGCACCTGCCTGCAGGACACCATGGCCTTCAGAGCCCTGTCAAGGCTGCCTGGCTGGTGTACAACGTAAACCCAGCCCTGATTTAGCCCAGGAGCTGGTTCTGCTGGGATGAATCATTTAGCCACACAAGAACCCCATGACTTTGCCTCTAATTTCCATGTTGTGGCCTCTTTTTCCCACTCTGCAGTGAAAAGGATGGCCTGATCCTGTCCTGGAGATGCTCAGGCATGGACTGCAAGAGAAAATGGCTAGGAAAACAGGGAAGGCTTGGAGGGGATTTTGGTTACACAGATGACAGAACAAAGCTGGGTGAACGGGTCAGATCCTCCCCATCTTCTTTTGTCATGTGCCTATTATCCTCTAATTTTATTTTACGGAAAAGTGGTCTTGAAATTAACGCTGCATTAAGAGGCATGTGGCAGCTCATACCATCACATGTCGTGTTCTTGCCAAGCTACAACCATACTTTTGTCATGATTCATATTTTCAGCGACTCATTAAAAAAAAAAAAAAAAACCAAAAAACAACAAAAAAAACTCCAAACCACAAACCCTTAAAACTGCCTAGCAAATTTTCAGTAGTTCAGCTGTGGGCAGCTCAAATGTTTCTGAGTCTCCTTTGCCTAACTCTAGACACACAAAGATTGTAACAACAAACCAGGCTGTGATGCAGTTGCGTGGCCCTGGCATTTCCCGCGCACACAACAGGATCAGTCCCCTAAAATCACCCACTAAGCCCAAAGGAGCTGGGTTGCAGCACAGGAGTGAGGGTTGTAGGTAGGGACCTTGCTGTCTTTGCCCAATTCTAACCCTACAGCATTTGTTTGTTTGCTTCAGCAGGGTTTTCCAACTGGGAAGTGAGAATATAGGCAGATGAACAAGTTACTGCAGGGAAAATAGGGGGTGTGAAAGTTCAGCAATCTCAGCAACTGCCAAGAAACTGCTGTTATATATTCTTTAACCCCCTCATAAACACAAATTCACTTCCCCTCTCCCATAGCTGATGACATACCTGGCTTTTGCTGCAAGGAGCCGGCAGGTGAGACACTGCACATGGACACTTGGCCACCAAAGAGCAGCCAAACTGCACCAATGCTACCTTATCCAGCAGTTAGCTGCCTGGGCCCCTAAACTCTGGGGCACAACAGGTTAATTTCCCTAAAAGCCCCACCGTGAAGTCCTGGTTTAGGTGAGGGAATGGCACAAGAGCTTCCCTGCTCAGTGGTCTTTGCCCCACAGCCAGTTGCAGGCAGCAACTCGGTTTGAGTGCAATTCTTCAGGTTTCAGCAAGAGGAAATTGCAGCCAGGCAAAGGTGCTGTGAAGAGCACTAGCACGGCTCCAGTGGCCAGCTGTGGAAAGCAGCAGCTCCCTGAGCTCTCAGCTCTATCACTGCTGTCAGTGCTGGCCTCTTCACCCAACAGCATCCAGATCAGCCGAGGCTCAGGGCCTGGCTGTAGCAGACAAGCTCACAGTGACAATTGAGAAACCCCTGTCACGCAGTTTGCTGGCTAAGCAGCCCAGCAACCCCCCCGGCACACTGCGGTGTCCTGGCCTCAAGGAAGAGGGTTAGGTTTTCACACCTAATTTCTTCTGCCAGGCAGCAGCCTTAAGGCAAGGACAGATGCTGTTTGGGGGCCATGAGAGGTGTAATTGGGGTTTTGGGCAGCTCTTCATTTCTTCTCCTTGGGGGAGCTCCAGGGATGGGTTTTATACATGGGCTGGAGTGCTGGTGGGAAGAAGATGTCTCTCCCCAGAGCAGGAGGGCTTTGTAAACTTTCCCCAAGGACTTGATGCTACTGCAGTTCCACACTGCACCCACTGGTAATTGAGACATTTCGTGGCGTGCAAAGACTGGACAAGATGGTTGAATGAACTCCCAGGACTCCTTGCACTGGAGGCAAGAGAGGGGTGGGTGTGTGGCTGGTAGGAGCAAGGCTGGCTGGTTTCTGTCAGATGGCAAGGCAGGACCCTTCCTGCTCCCCGGGCACAGCAGGCCTAGTCGCGGGAGGGGACAGGTTTTGATACAGGGTACAGGGCTCTCCATCTTGATCCAGTTTGGATGGGCCAAGACATGCTGAGACATGCCCTTTCAATATGCTGCACTTTATTAAAAACAAAGTAGCTGTGGGCCAGATTGTAAAACTAGGTGGGCCTCATTTGTCTGTCCCTACTGTAAGCCAATGAAACCTTCAACATATCCAAGCTCTCACCTTTTTACCCATTTGAATGAAAAAGCATCACTAATAAAAGAAAATGACTCACCTAATGCTAAACCTGAGCTCTGCAGAGCAGCTTTGATCAAATTCCCTGACATTTGGATAACTGCATTCTTATAACTAAAACATCTCTTAAAGGTTTTTTTTCCCTCCAGACGCTCACGCTTTAAACTTTGCTTTGATCACCCTGCATATCCTTTTCATCAGAAATTTGTCCACAGAGGGTGAGTTTTTTTCATTTGTTTTTCATATGGATTCTCTTTCCTTTGTTCATATTTTAAATCAGTGAAGCTACCCTGCGAGCTAGCCCTTATAATAAAAGTGCAGCTACTGTGCGGCTTTTAACAACACATTTAACCCATCTGTGTCTCAGCATCCTTGTTAGGAGCTCAAGGAAACTAATTTTTATGCAATGAGGCTGATCATGAGGCTTAATTAGATTTTTTTTATCACTAGGATAAAGCAAACATTTCAGAAAGGCAGAGCAGGGCAGAGGCAGCCTCTGTTCCAGCGGTCTAAGACCGGCAGTTTGTAACGTTACAAAATGCTGTGCAAAGCAACAGCTCTTTGCTCTCGAATTAGCTCAAGGACTCAAGCTTCCAAAGGAAAGCCACAGTCTGAGGCCATCCAAATCAACGGGAGCAAGAATGTGTCAGGACAATTACAAGTGAAAAGATTAAAACCACTGGAGCTGGGAGGGCACAACTTTGCCTGTATCAGAGGGTGAAGCTCAGCTCTATCCACTGAAAAGGTTAAAGTCAGACTTCTCTATAGAAAAAAATTCACACGTCCGTGATGCAATGAAGTGCAGCTTAGCACTAGAAAAATGCATTTATAACCCTTTTTTCCCCTTTTCAAGCAAGCAGGGAGACTATTTAAAGTTTTAATTTGCTAATGATTGTTTATTGTAATTTGACCATCCAGCTGGGGAAGGTAGACGCCGGTCGCTCACTCCCTGTCGAGCTCTAGAGTCAGGGTAGCCTTATTAGTGGTTTTTCACCGCACGGGCAGAGTTCTTGTTATAGCTTGTAACAGCCATGGATTAACAGCAAATCATCCTCCAAACTTTGAAGTCTCAAGCTATAGCACCTTTCACTGTGTTCTAGAAAAGAGCAGATGTGTTTAAATAACCTTTGCTGCCGAGATCCTTCCCCTGCCTCGTATCAAAGTGCAGCCTTTAAGGCTGGTGCGGCTGCCTGCGCGGCCGCGCTGCGAGCAGGTCTGCCTGTGTCTGACAGCCAGCTCGCAGGCTGCATGGCCTCTGCCACCAGCAGAACTACGAGGAGGAGCACACACATTTGCAAAGATCAGGCCCCACAGCACTAGCTCCACATCAAGCTTCTTAGGGATGCTTTGTTTCCCCAAAACACTAAGCCGAGCCTCCCTATTAGCAGGGCTCTGCTTTAAACAGGAGTTAGCCATTTTTTAGCTCAGACATTCTCTAATATCTTCATGATGTGGCTCATACCTTAATAGAGAGCAGTTGTGATGCAGATCTAGCCGTGCAGCCCACAGTTGCACAGCATATTTGTGGGAATGAGAAACCTTCCCAACATGGAAAATTAATATTAAGAAAATTAATGTAAGAAAAATCTCTAATGGGTTTTTGTCTCTGTCTAACACGATTTGGTAGCTAGCAGAAGGATGGAACTTACCACCAGGTGAGTGGTTGGCCCTTCAGGAATCATGCCTCCTTGACTACCTTTTAAGACCTACTGTTTTGACTTAGAGTTAATATCTGTTTCCTAAACAACAGCACAAATCACCTCGCTCAGGATCCTGCCTGGCAATCTCACCTGTCACAACCTTGCCCACAAGAAGAAGTCCCTTGGCGCAAATGCTCTTCATGTTGGTGCCCTTTCTGCATGGGAGAATGTTTTAAAAGCTTAGAAGCTTTGGTGGGGCAGGAGCTCAGATTCACACCCAAACCCACCTACCGGTGGCAGGATGAAAAGAAAAGTCACCTTCTGGTTAGCAGGAGCTGTGGAGTCCTCTGGCCAAACAGCAGAAGCAGCTCTCCCAAGCAGAGAGGCTGCTCTGCTTGGTGCGCTGGGAAGAAGCCTGGGGTCGCACAGCAGGCACTGCACAACAGGGCAAGAGCTGCTGACTGAGGACTGACGTCTGCTCCACAGCCCATCCACTCACACCTGCTGCCCCCACAGCACACAGCTGCCACCCCTCAGACAGCCCTGATGTGGGTACTGGCTTTGGTGCAAGGTGGCCTGTAAAAGGCAGAGGAGTCTAGGTGTCAGGCTTGGATTTCTCTGGAATCCTGTATGAAGTGTGACACATTTCCCCTCTTTTTGCTGCTAGGAAAGTAGGTGCTAACCTTCATACCCTGAGAACTGTGAATGTCAGAGGTGATGGAAGCACAATGGAGCTGACATGACAGAAATCAAGGGGGCAAAGAGTCCTTGGAAGAAATAAACATTTTTTTCCCCATCCAGGCAACTTGAAATCATTTTACTTTGTTGAGCTCCTACATCAATTCCTTGACAACAATACTTAGCAAGAGGGGGGGATTTCTTGATAAACATTGTGTATTGTCTGCTGTTTTTTAAGGACTGGACAAATTCCTAACAACCTTCTGAGCCCTGCCTGAGAGAGACACCGATTGGGAGCGGAAGGGTTGTACTGCAGTGATAAGAAACGTGTGCGTGTGCGTGCGAATAGGGAGAGCAGCAAATCCAACTCCCTTATCTCCCTTCCTTCTTGCACATCAGGTCACCTTTAGCTCAGTCCTGCCTCTGCTGCTTCCAAGCAGGTCTCACTGATACGAGCCCTGGTTGCTGACCTACAGAATCAGGCCCTTTCTTTCCAAATCCCTTCTCTTTACCCTTCCATTCCTGCAGCCCAGAGGAAGTAGAAAATGAAAGTAAATTGTTTTCTGCACTTGTTCAAAATGAAATGAACAGATGCCAGAATTTCTCTGAGAGTGGAAGATAATATTTATTTTCTAAAGCACTGACATGCTCTCTTTTTTCTGTTTTTTTGGTTTTTTTGTTTTTTTTTTTCATTAGAAACCCTCTGCTGCTCATTCTTTCATTATTGAGAGTGCACACAGGCACAGAAGACAAGGCTGACAAGGCTGACAAGGTTCATCACAGAACCGACTGCCTTCCTGGAAATCAATCCCAATGGACACATCAAGAAGTGTCAAGATAAAGGATTAAAAAAAACCCAACAAAACAAAACAAAACAAAAACAAAAACCCAAAACCAAAGCAAAACCTCTTCTCCATAAGTAATTCAGAGACTCTTTTAAGCATATTGACTTGCAATGTGCTAATAGCATCATCTCAAGCACTGGCAGTAGCTGGATACACTATTCATAAGCAGTATCTTGTAGACCATAAATATTGGGGTCCCCTCGGTGACATGCATGCTCAGCTCATTTATCTACATTCCCAAATACTTAAGATAACTTCGTTTTGCAAGATGTGGATGATTAATTCAGAATGAGTTCATATCTGAAAAGCAGCAGAGTGAGGCAAAATACTGTGGCTTGGGGATTTGATGGTTTTTTTCACCATCCCTGGAAGGCTGCTATAATTACTCTCAACTTTTGTTAGTTGTCTGTGTTGTTTCATACAGAGTAAAAAACACACATGAAAATTTGGACACACACATCACACACCCTCTCCCCCAAAATATATGATGTTGTCTGACTAAACTGGTTGCATTTGTTATCCATAATAGCAAACCATGGACTCAATCCAATTGCTTTGCAGTTTTGTTTCACATAAATGCACCAAAGAAATATTAAAATTGTATCTAATTACACTCACCACGTGGGAAGTTTGCTGTCTAAACTGTATACTCATATCCACCAGAAACCACTACTTTAACTTCTTTCTTCTCACCAGAAAATGACTGCTTATATTCTCATGAAACACTTGGCAGGTCGAAATGTGCACAAAGAATAGAGGAGGAAAGCTTCCATGGAACCATACGCATCAAAGAGACTCTGCTTCCCTTCTGCTACCTCCAGCCCTGTATTTTGACATGAATCAAATCACTCTTATCTCATTGCTAGTAGCCACAAATGGCTCATATTAATTCATTTCCCCTCATCCAAAATCATTTTTATTAAGTCCTTTACCATCATTATATCAAAATAACACAGTAATAAATAATTTTTAAAAGTCGATGGAGTAGAACATTAGAACTTTCAGTTCTGGTTAGGTGGACCCAAACCCTAAAACACATCAAAGGAGAGGAAAGCCTCAAATTTCTGTTACACGTAACCAGGAGTTCGAGCAATGAGCATATCAAACAGACGTAGCAATATCTAATATTCCCTGAAAACCTCTAAAATCCACAGGTGAGTATAAAATTGCTTCTGGCTTCACTGAGCCAGGATTGCCAATGGACTAAAAAGCTCAGTAACCCCTAAAGGCAGCAAAGTGTGATTTGCTCTGACTCCAGCTCCAATCAGCTGTTTATCGCTATCTGCCTTCGCTCTCTCAGAAAGCAGAGCTGATTTGTTCCTCCGTGGTCTTTAAAAACACTGCCTTATTTTCATTAAGCTAAGCCCACTGCTGATGTAATTCTTGCATTACAAAGGTCTTAATTTAAACCATGACATAAACGCTTTTCATCAGTAGATTTTTTTTGTTGTTGTTCTTTGAGCCAAATTTCTTGCATTTTTAAAATAAAGAATATGGTGTATAATAACTGCTGCGGGACAGCCTGCTTTACTCTTCAATATGAAAGACAAATGGGGTGTGACATGCATACGTTTCAACATGCAGCACTTACTTCTTCAGGACCTTTACTTTTTCCACTGTTTTCTCAGTAGACCATTTCACTCCCTTTGAATCGGGCCTAAGGATAACACTGGATTTGAAGCACGCTTCTCGGCGCTGAGCACACTGACGGGACCAAGAGGTGAAAAGTGCTTCTAATCTCTCTCTCCTCTCTCTCTCTCCCCCCTCTCCCTCCCCCCTGCCTCTGCCTCCCTCTCCTTCCTTCTCCGCTCCTCTTGAGGATTTGGGGTCTGCAGATGATAATTCACAGAGCGTTTTGGAAGATGGGTGGGGATGCATTCCTAACACCCCAAATCCTGGTTTGCATTACACATTGGGGATTTCAAAGCACACCAAGATTTAATCATAATCAGAAAGTAGAGAAATTGTTTCTACAACATCCTGCAGCGTCGAGTCCTTTTCCCCCTTCTTTTCTTTGATACTGCTGTAATACAGCAAAATCGTATCAGTATCATGTCACACTATCGCTGCAATGATCAATGAGCTGCGCTAGAGCAGCTGGGAAAGCTGCAGAACTTGCTCAGCTTGGCTATTCTGTCCAGTTTAGCAGCTCGATTAATTTTCAGATGGAGTCAAAAGACACCAGCTGTTTCTCCACTTAAGTATGAAAGCGCAGAAGATTATTTTTTTTCCCTGATTAACATTAGTAGGAATGAATCAGGATTACAACGGGAAGGATGCAAAAGTTTTACTTAAGCAGAAGTTTCAGCGGGATCTGTGAACGGCAGTGTTAGTCTGTTGATCTCCACAAGACAGTATTGTCAGACTGCTTAGCAAACCTCACATTAATTTAAAGAAAGAATAAAATCTCTTTGCGAGCTCTGCATCTCAGAAGATACTGAGCTGATACATCTACATTTGCCTTGGCTTTACACTTTGTCCTTAAGCAAATGCTTCTAAAGATGACCACAGGCAGGATACGGTGATAGATTGATCTCCAATCTATCTGCTTTCTTGTGGCATGCAAGACATTAAATTACACGGAAAATGTATATTTTAAAATGTCAGATTAAATACTTGTAATGAATTAATTTAAGTCGATGTGAAGTAATTTAAATAGCTTAGTTTTATTTCCTGAGTACTGATCCTATCGACAAAACCGAAGCTGGGTAAATGAGCATTTTTACTGTGAAGTACTTAGGACTACAACATGTTGCCTGTTTCTGAACTGCAGGCTCTATCCATAAGGTTGGAGGTTGACTGTTTGCAGTTTTCTCTTTTCTCCTTCGGTCACATTATCGTCTGTGCAAAATGCTTTTGCACGGACCTGAGCGGAACAGGGGAGCTGGGTTGTTCTTTAAGGGCGTGTTCATCTTTACATTTTTGAAACCTATTTTGATAGATTTACATCAAGGCTGAAGTAATTCGCTCTGGGACAAAACTTGGCATCAAATCTTTTAAATACAAGCACATTTTGCTTTCGACTTTTTTCTTCTTTAAAGCAAATTTTTAAATCGGTCGGCATGTTCTTAAAAGCAAAGGTCGCAGTCTCGATCCAGCCAAGTCAAGAGGAGTTTTGTCATCTACACCAGGGGAGCCAGGGCTTCTTCAAATGATGGGAAACAATTGCATTTTGCACTGTTGGATGAAAAAATTGTTCTTGTATAAATTAAGCTTGTCTCTGTTTTTTTTTGGGGGGGGAGGGTTACACATTGTGTAATCCATAGCCTGAACTCCTCTCTGGATATCTCCCTGTGAAGCGCCTATCTTTTTTTCATTAAGATAAGTAACAGTTCTACATATGTGGTTACTTATGAAATTCCTCAGGATCTTTAGTGGAGTCTTTTGGGATAAGATATGGAAGCAGCCATTGCCATTCATGACAGAGGTCCCCCGTAACATTTCCAAAGAGCTCAGCATGGCGGTGAGGGTGGGTAAGCACAAGCGGTTCCATTCTGCCCACACACTTTCCATCTCAGCTCTGGATCTCAAGTAGGCCTCCCATGGCCTCAGCAGCTGCCAGGTATCACTTTGCATTTAGTAACTTACATTTCTTCACTCTGAGGGTGGCAAGATTCTGGAATGGATCAAGCAGAGAAGGTGTGGGCGTCCCCTCCCTGCAGATGTTCAAGGCCAGGTTGGATGTGGCCTTGAGTAAGCTGGGCTAGTTGAGAGGTGTCCCCACCCATGGCAGGGAGGGTGGATTAGATATCTCTGGGGTCTCTTCCAGCCTAAGCTGTTCTATGATTTCTAGGCAGGCCAAGAGAGATGTGAACTTAATCAGCTGGATTTGGCTTACAGAAGGATGAGGTTATCACTGGTGAAGTCTTGCTCACCTGAATCAAAGAACCAAACCTGACCCTTGGAGAAGCTGCTAAGGACTGCTTGCATGAGGTACCCACAGGATGAGACCTGGATCCAGCCTCTCTCCCTCCTAGGTAAAGCTGTTCAAAGCTTTACCTACAGAAAACCTGTTCTCACCTTTCACCAGGCAGCACAGCTCCAGCTATGTTCAAGCAGTAGTGGCACTAAAACCGTCTGGGGCAGCTGATGCGGTTTCTGTGCAAGAGATCAGTTCTCCAACCAGGCCTGGGCCTAGCTCCCTGCCTCAGACCCTCTGACCCTCAACGCTCCCCTCAGTGGGGGTCTAACCCCATGTGTGGGGCTCTTGGTCTGAGCCTGGCTCCTGCAGAAAGCTCAAGCCCTGCCCCATACTGACAGCACTGCCCACTGATACTGGTATTCCTACAAGTGTTTTGGGATGTTAGAAACTGGACCAGCTGTATTGTCATAGTCTGGTCTAGGAGGTGAGCTCACATCTAAGGCCTTTCTGGGTGTTTCCTTTGGAAGAGAGATGGATGATAATTCTCTGCTGAAATACTGTTTATTTACAAAGGATAAGCAGAGCCTGAACCCCGAGCTGAGGAGGGACTAGCAGCAGCACACATCTTCACCAGAATCCCTGGTAAACTCCAGGGAGTTTCCTTGGGAAAGGGAGCTCTGCTCTCTGCCTTCAGCCTGCCTCTGCAGCCAGCATCCCTCAGCTCCAGCGCAGCTGCTGCGCCTCCTCGCTCCGGGGCCGCGGAGCCTTCTCTCCGCTGCCCGCAGCCCTGTGCTCTCTGCGCGCAGGGAGGCAGCGCTCCCCAGCCCCGCAGGCGCAGGGGCTACGCGACCTGGGGACAGCGGAGCTTCCGCTCCGCCTGTCTTCCTGCTCCACAACAGTGCTGTGAACCTGAACAACTGGGTCAGTGCCATCACGGTACGGCCGTGCCCTCCCGCCCTGGGCACAGTAAGACAGCGCTGCCCTCGGCGCATGTACCCTGGCAGCCTGCCCTTCCCAAATGCCTGACGGAAAGCTGAGTGACAAGTGTCACCTATCTGCCCAAATAAACAGCTCCTTCTGCTAGACACAGGTGCACCAGGGCCTGCCAAGCTCGACTGTATCTCTCAGCATGCCTGTGATGAGCAGACAGCACTGCACGGGCTGGCACATGGGAGTGCGACAGGCAGCGCCCAGGCTGAGCGGTGAGCAGGGCTCGGCTGAAGGCAGCCACTGCCTGAGCGAACACGGACTGAAGTGCTCAGCTTTTAGTCCTTCCTCCACACAGAATGCTCTCTGCAAATGGCCTGCCTCTATGTTTTTTCTGCTCTCTACATGCAGATGTGCCATCCTTTTTGGGGGGAGCAACCATGTTCATGTTCAAGCTACCAACAGTTGGTGCTGCTAACATTCCATTACACCCCCACAACCCGGACACTCATTTCAGATTTATACTGTGCAGCTGTACAAGCCCCATCTGAAGTGACACCTGTATGACCAAACACCATTCCTTTGCTACCTAGATGAAGCATTTGCTAAGGTATTACAAGGCTCATTTTTTACATCAGCATCCTGTACAAAGCCCAACATAGAGCCCACAGAAGCTACGTGTCGCAGGACTGCCCACCTTTGTGATCTGTTTTCTTACAGCTGTGACCAGCTACGTCTGGTTGGTGTATCTGCAGTTTCAGTTAAACATCTAAGGTGTTTCATACTGTCATGAGAACTCCTGATTTAAATTTATGTAGGTTTTAGTCTATGCAGAAATTTTTTTTTTGTATGAGTTTCCTATTTTTTAAGTATTGCAGCCTTTTTAGTTTGTTGCTCAGAGTAAGCACTGACCTCTCTACCTCCACCTATGAGTTTCCTATTTTTTAAGTATTGCAGCCTTTTTAGTTTGTTGCTCAGAGTAAGCACTGACCTCTCTACCTCCACCTATGAGTTTCCTATTTTTTAAGTATTGCAGCCTTTTTAGTTTGTTGCTCAGAGTAAGCACTGACCTCTCTATATCCATCCTGTTCTCCACCTGGTATTCTGGGACTGCAAGCAGTAGTAAAGGTGAGGCTATAGACATCAAAGTCACTTACACATCTTGGAACTAAGAACTCTGCTAAACTCCCTTTTAATGCTTCTGTGGGAAAGTGTCTCCATATGTCATCCCATGTATTTTCTTTGCTATTTAAAGTATTGCTTAATAGTACGTTAAGCTGGTGGAAAACTATTTGCTTTGTTGGGTTAGTTCTACTCTGGCTTAATGCAGGGCTGGGTAAGCAACAGAGGAGCAAGTGGGACCAGGAGCACTGTGAGGAGAGGAAGGGGGACTGGGTCACCCAGCAGACAGTGGGGCTTCCATTGCTGGCAAGTGGCTGTCAGCCCAGCTGAGGGAAGAGATCCCTGTCTGCCTGGGAGGTGGAGATGTAACTGGACTTGCACTTCACCGATAGCACAAACTCCCTGTGAGTAGTGAGTCTGTCAAGGAAGTATTTTCTGACCTCCCCCGCCCCATCTCTTCAGCTTGAGTCCTACTCCTTTCAGACTGCCCTTCCCAACTTTATTCTTTTCTCTCCTCAGCAATGAGATCACCTTCCTGAAATCCTGCACTCTTATTTCCTGCTTTCCCTCTGTTTTCTTGTGATTCTCTCCCAGCTTTGTAAGCACTCATTTAATAACTCCCCTGGAAACTCCTATTTATGCTTCTCTATTGGTTTGCAAAGGGCTCTTTCAGGTTTTGGTTTTGACCTCCTTCCCTGGTTTCTCTACACTTGGTGTCTGGACTACCTGCTCCAGAAACAGAAAGGTAGAAGTCACTATTGTGCTAATGATTCACAAACCCACTACGAATCTCCTGCCTTTCACTTTCATTGCCTGCTTTCAAATGAAAGAAATATTATCCTTTCTCACTTCTTAAATCTGGGCTGCACAGACAGGAGGACAGAAGCCTCGAGTCCAGAAGGACAGTCACTGCTTTGGTCTAGTCATTTCTCTGGCCCTTTAAGGCCTTTAGAGCTTTGTTTTTTTCCAGTTGGGGGTTATTCTTTACCCTTCATTTCTAACTACAGATCAGCTCTCTTGTAAGAATTTGCCCTCTTTAGAGCTGCTATTTCTTTTCCACTCCAGCACATGGTGACATGTGTGGTGCCTTTCCATCTCCTGCAGCTCTGGAGAGGCAGATTCCCTCCCTCCCGTTCTTTGATGCTTTCCTGGCTGCTGCCCTGCTATTGCCATACAGCCCGAGCAAGAAACGCAGTTGAGAGGCGAGTCCTTCAAAAAGAATGTGATGAAACAGACAAGGCTGCCCTGCAACTCGCAGTCTAGGTAGGGCTAGGTTAACTCCTTTGCCTCAGTTACTGCCGTGGTCAGGAGCTCTTGCACTGGGACTTCTGTACGAGAGGCAGCTACAGTAGTGAAAGTCTTTGAGAAGAAGCCACTCAGTTCGGCCTCAGGTCTCTCCTCTGTGCTCTCCTCTCTGCCTTGCTGCAAGATCAGAGTGCATGAGGCTGTTTGCATGAAGGCACTTGTTACACCCTGCCTGCGCTGCACATTATGCCCTTTACTCCAGCTCAGCCTACGCTGAACCCTACCTGCACTTTTCTACTACAGTATCCTGGGAGGAACAGTTAGAAACCTTCCAATACAATGTTTTCATGGGAATAAATGTAACTTTTCAATGGTGACTTGTAAATAGAAGGTAGAAAATGTCAAGGCTTCTGCTAGCACTGCAGTGTAACGTGGCATTGCTATGGAGGCTACGCTATCAGCTGATAATGAACTCCAGTCCTAGAGGCTGTGAGTGGCCACGGTTAGAGTCATTCTGGGGGCTGTTTCTGTATCTTCCTCTTTGTGAATGGTGCAGGACACAAGCTCGCCACATAGGATAACTTTTTGTTGATTTTCTCTCCCCCCAGTTTTATTATTTATAATATAAAACACAGTAATATAATTTTTATTATGAAATATCTGGTTGTATTTTCCAAAGACCCACACTTATGGAAAAGTGCTTTTTACCATACAGAAACTGAGTGCCCACTCCCTGCTATCCAAAGGATCTCCTGTATGGCCTCCTACCTCCTCGAGGGGCAGCCTGCCACTGCAATACAAGAACAGACTGGTGTTTGGGAAGGCTGTGGAAGAAGGGATTTGAGCAAGCTCACTTCAGACATTCAGGAATAGAAAAATGCTGGGCTGGAAATTAAAACTTTTCAGATAAATCAAATCCTACTCACTCCTTTGGAAGTGCAACTTTCCTTCTAGCCAAAAGGAATGAACACAGTTGATCCCTCTACACTTAGTTCTCTGAGTTTGAAAAGTCCAATACAAGAGAAAGTATCTCTAAGTCTGCTCTCGAGGGACTTGTTTCTTGCACTGATCTGAGCGGGGCTGTACCAGCAGAAGTGAGGACAGCACTTGACTTGACCCCGTGTTCATGCTTATATTATTGCCCCTATTCACAGAGTGGAAACTTGCTGGATCTTTTCCATTAGGAGGAGGAATTGATGATAGGAGTCAGGAATGTCTTTGGTTTATTTACAAAGCATGTGCTCAGAATCTTGTTTCTCTGAATGCAGTAGAAACAAACAACAGACACTTTTACTCAGAGTTTCCACGCTTGCTTCTGTAGCTCAGCTTGTTCCCCGTAGAGCTGAGCTGCTCTGGTTTGGGCCCCTCACAGGACTGCTTCTCTGGCTGCTCTTTCTTATGGCCAGTGAGGCATGCACATGCTCACCCCCTCACCCAACCAGCTGGCTTTCCTGGCCTCCATGTGCCACAGCCAATTCTGCCTGAGCTCAGCCCTACTTCTAATTGGGCTCTGGCATGATTTCACAGAGTGGCTCAGGATGGAAGCGACCTCAGAGCTCATCTCCTCCAACCTCCCCGCCATGGGCAGGGACAGCTCTCAGCCAGACTCAGCTGCTCAAGGCCTCAGCCAGCCTGGCCTGCAACACCCCCACCAAGGAGGCAGCCACAGCCTCCCTGGGCAGCCTGTGCCACACTCTCACCACCCTCACACTCAACAACTTCTGCCTCAGCTCCAAACCATTGCCCCTTGGCCTGTCTCAGACCCCCTCAGGAACAGTCTCTCTGCAGCCTTCCTGCAGGATCCCTTCAGGCACTGGCAGCAGCTCTGAGGTGCCCCTGGAGCCTTCTCCTCTGCAGGCTGCACCCCCCCCAGCTCCCTCAGCCTGTGCTCACAGCAGAGCTGCTCCAGTCCTTGCAGCATCTTTGTGGCCCACTCTGACCTCACTCTAGCAGCTCTCAGTCCTTCTGCTGCTGGGGCCACCAGGACTGGGGGCAGGATTGGAGATGAGGTCTGAGCAGAGCAGAGCCAAGGGGCAGAATCTACCGTCTGGCTTAGGATGGTGTCTTCCATTATCTCCAGCCTCCTACTCCCCAAAGGGCTAAATGGCTCTTTCCCTTTGGCTGGACAGACACTTCCATTGGCTTTTCTCAGGTATGTGACAGTAGATGTGAAAATCCCACTGCCATGAAAATTCCATACAGGTACAATGTGCAGCCACACACACCCCTACACCCATGCTCTCCCACGGGGGCTCGGCGACTCGCAGTGTAACAAAGCTGCAAAACTCTTTCCAAGTGGTTCCAGCAATGTAAGTTTTCAGTGGTAGGCAGCACAGCTTATCTCAGATCTGGGCCATGAGCTTTTGTCAAAGGAAAAGAAGTAAATAAGGGCAAACCCCTCTGACAGCTGAGTATCATTTCTGAATGCCTGGAACAAGACAGTGTTCTCACATTTCAAACAAGTGCTAATTTCTGCAGTATTGAATCAGTCACTCTTTAGCTCTGCTAATCACAATTTGATAGGAAGGTGCAGTGCATCATGTCAGAGAGAGATTTTCTCTCCCATGAGAGATATTCCCCAAGCATTTCGAATTAAAGAAGTGGAGATCAGGGGCAGGGACAGTTACAGTGCATTGCATTTCTCAGCTCTCAGTCTGAAAGCTCCTTCCCATCTCAATATTTACTTGCAGCATAGAACCTTAAAAAAGCTTTTAGTGCAAGTGAAGACAAAAGCAGTCTGTCAGCAGACCTCGGTGTGCAAAAAGTGGAAGGAAAATATTCTCGTGGAGCTGTAGCTTTGTGCTTTCTCCCCAGGATAAAGTGCTTCTAACCTGCAGTGCGCAAGGGTTCCCCTGATCTCTGCAGCTCCCTGACCTCTGCAATTTGTGTGTTTCCATATGGAAAACTGGTCAGGCTAATTCCATTTTAGGTACATGTACGCTGTTCTAAACCAATTTAAAGCCATTAGTAGGAGGTGCTAAGCATTACTTTTGTCACATCTGCCCAGAACAAGAGAATGGCAAAGAGTTTATGAAGCAGATTGTTTGAGTCTGATGCTGGGCCAGTAGGAAAGGGATGTTTTCAGGGACTCTCTTCACGTGTTTATTGGATGCAGACGGAGCTAGTATTTGTCAGCAGCACTGAAAGCTACAGCAGATAGGACAAAATAAACATTTTAAAACATGAACAGACTGCATTAGGAGCAGTGGAATGCATCTAGTTAGCTAAAGACATTGTCCTCGGGCACTAAAGAGATAATAATTACATTTGCAACTCCACCTTCTGGCTTATTTTGCTCTGAGGAGTCCAAGAGTTTGGATTCGTTATTTTGAATAAATGTGGATACTTCCTTCAGGGTTTGAAAAAGGAAAAATTGACAGCTACATTCCAAAGAAAGCTGAGCTGGATGGAAAATGACTGCTTGTAATATTAATGTGCTCTTTGTTTAGTGGTGCAAATCGCTATCATCTCTTTAAAAGTGTGTAACTGGGATAAACCTTGGATATGAGACCAAAGAGTTCCCTTCACTTCACGAGTTAAAGATTTCCATATGAAAAGAAGTGTATATGTGTGAAATCTTTTGCTGAACAACTTTCAACAGCTTTGTGGGAAAAATACAGTGGAAAGCTCTTCTAGCCAGTGGCACTCAGGCTGCTTCAAAGAAACACTGTGGGAACACTAAGACAAATTAATCAGATGGAGCTGGGGAGTGAAAAACCAGCAACATCCCTAACTAATTTTGTCCTGCGATATCAGAGTCTCAAGTTTTCCAGAGCTCTCTCCGTGTTTGCAAAGCCAGGGCACTGCCACAGACACTCCTCTGCACTGAAGGCAGTCTTGTTAACGTTTAGTATTCTTCTCCACACCTCTCTGAAGCAGTTAATCCTTCTTTTACCAGCAGTGGCTTCAGAACAACATGGAAACACTTATGTTGTTGGGCAGAAGGATTTGAAGCATGTAGCTCTCTCTTAAAAAGGGAATCGTATACAGATTCCTGCATCCCTAGAAATGGATAGGGACTGGGAGGCAGCGATGGGATTTAATGGAAAAAGTTATAACCCTGTATAAAGCCAAGCACCAGCAGTGGAACAGTGCTAGATGAAGCTGTTCAGGCTCGCTGGCATGTTGATTCTGTGGAGTACATTTTTACTGAAACAGTTTCCATATCATGTTTGGCCTCATGAATGTTCAGTGGTAGAAGCCAAATCCTGTCCTCAGTCCAATCTCTGCGATTCCCTTCAACCACGTTGCAGCTTTCATCTGCTTTCTTGCATCAGATTTTTCACATGATTTCAGTTGTGCCAAGCATCTTGAAGTTGTGTTACCAAGAATGTTTCAAGCACAAATCCCTCAGCCTCATGGCCGAAGACAAAGCTCCTTCGCCCAAGCACTTCACCCTAAATCCAAGGGGGCAAACGGAAGCTTTGCACCACTTTGACCCGAGATCTTGGCCTTCAGAACTATGGCATAAACACAGGTGTTGAACCAAAGTAGAGTCTGGACCTTGTGAGAGGAATCCGTGTCAGCAGGACTCTGTTTCCAGGTGAAGAGAACATTCTGGGGTTTGTCCCTAGACTGGCCTGCCTGCAGGGTTTCTGCGTTACAGCCTCCCTTCACAGACTGCCGGGACAGCTGTGCCTTGTTCTCATCAGTGTTCCCACCCCTTCCCTCCCCAGGATGTCAACCCTTTCTCCTTCTGAGCAGGAATGAATGGTAGAGCAGGGAAGCTTTTGTTAGTCTCAGCTGAGGGCTGGCTGGGGAATTAATGGGCTAACGAAAGTGTCAAGACCTCCCCAGGAGAGAAAGAACTAGCAAAAAAAAACCAGCTTGTGAGGAACAAAGGCAAAAAAGGGCAGGAGTATGAAAGTTGAGGGCTCACAAGAAGATCAGGAAGGTCTCAGAGCAGGACACAGAGCAGAGGATTCCCCAAAGTGCCCACCAGATTGGAAGTACCTGGGTCACCACTCAGTCCTTCATGCTGCCTTAGCCAGGCTGCTGCACCTTGACAGGAAACCCTTCCCGCCGTTGTCCTCCACACTCTCACACTCCTCTGCCCCACTGCGCCGGCCAGCATTTGTGTGCCTGAGGGACATCCCTCTGCTGCTGTCCTGCCTCGCTGGGCTCCAGGAAGGACTGCTCCCCTCTCCCTGCTAGCCAGCCTCAGGGTAGCTCATGCCCAGGAAGGACCCGGAGAGTGAGAGAGAAGCTGTGTTCTCACAGTGCCACCCTGTTGTAAACCCTAGCGCAGCCACCGCGATGTAGGAACACTGCCCTGCAGGCATTGCCACATGAAGAGAGGCGAGCGGTGGCTTTCGGGGCTGCTCGAGCACGTTCTTAGCTGGGCTCTCTTCTAAGAGACACTTCGGGCTAGAGGTAGGCATGGAGAGAGGGAAGTCTAGGAGAAAAAAGCAGCAGAGGAAATGAAGATACTCTCTCCTTCCCGACTGAGAATGGGGCTGTTGAAGATGAGACATCTGAGAGAGCATCTTCAAACCCTGTCTCAAGACAGCTAAGACTAGCAGATGTCAGGCCAAATCTGTCTGTAAGTTCCAGACACTGCAACTGTATTTCTATTGTGTTTGAACTAATTCAGTCAACCCCACTCAATTTCCATTGTTGAGAGAGTCTAAAAGAGAGAGAAAAATAAGAAAAATCCCAAAGTCTACTGGAGAGATCTGCCGAGAAAGAGAAGAGTGTTTTGAGAGGAGGGGGGAAAGTGGAGAACTGGCAGGCAGAAGAGAAAATGTTGCTAGTGAAGCAATTTTTTGGTAGTTCTTTTTCTGCAGAGACTTTGTCATCAGCCCGTTGTGACCATCCACCTGTGTAGTAACTATCAGATACACACCGAACGCTACAAGCTAATCTCTGACTTTTCTTTGCGTCAGCCCTATGGGGAAAATGCCACGAGACAAATTTATCTGACACACTGTCAGATCTCTTTGTGTTTTAAACCTGTCCGAAAAGAAAAAGTGAAGCAGTTTGTTTGAGTTGCAGAAGGGGTTTTGGCTTAGTCCCCATGAAAATATGATTATAAATTCCTCCTGCATTTATTGTTGACATATTATAAACAATCTGGTCTGCTGATTACTGGGTTATATAAGAATTCTTGTGTTATTTGAGACTCAATGTGTCGTACCAAAGGGACATACCTATTTTTCAATAGCTAAACTCCACACTAAAAGGAACCTTTTCTTGTTCTGTGGGATTTTTACTGCTGGCTATGGGAGGAGGAAAGAAAGCTGTGGGAGTTCTTGCCTCACAGGCCCCAGCTGACTGCTTTCAGTGCAACTTTTACCCATTTGCAGCTGGGCTGTGAGTGCTCCTGCTCTGTGACAGCCATGTCCCCATCCAGATACTAAAAAATGTCAGTGTCCTTATTTAAACCTCTGCTCTTCAGCCCTTGCACTCGATTCAAGATTTTGAAAGACTTGGCATCTGGCTTGATGCTTCTTGATGAGTTGTAGGCCATGAAAGAAATTGCATTTCGACCATCCCATTTTACCTTCATCATGGCACGCCCCGAGATCTGTCACAGATGGAAAAATAAAACAAACACCTGAATGGATGTAATTCATTTATGGGTTTATGGTCACAAAGTCCTGCAGGGAGTGTTCCAAATCCAGAATACTGGATTTGGTATTTCAGTGGGTTAGCAGGAAGACACAGCTTCCTCTTAGCTGTGTGCCCAGAGCTTTGGTTGCCAGAAGGTGCAGAGCAGTCAGGCATGAGAGCAGGTACATTGGGTACATCTGTGGATGATGGAAGAAAAGCTTTCTGAGATCTTAAAATCTGCAGCTGCAGGAGGCTCTGTCTGCATGAGGATGACCCATCTGAAGAATAGATTTTGAGAAATCATTACTGCCTCGTTCTCTGGCCTGCACAGCTCTATGCATGCTCTTGTATTCTATCAGTGTTCTCCACTACTTGTTCAGTCCTGCTGTGTTCTTACAAACGATCGATTTTTCCCCATTCCTGATACCTGAACCTTAGGTATTTGGGTCAGTGAGAGTGAGCAGGATATTGTAAATTTGCCTGCTCTGCAAGTTGGTCATAGGTTAAAAGCTTTCCTCAAAGAAAAAGTAAAGCATGGGCAGTTGCAAGACAATGGACTCATATGATCCCTTACATTTGCTTCAGCTTGATCACAAAAGGAACTTTGAATTCAGCCAGAGAGAACATCTGAGTGAACTAGCAGGCTTTATTCTCTCAGTTGGGCTTGTCAACTGCAGAACTCCTTTTTCTGATACAGGGACCTCTTCCTAGTCAGAAAGCTGTGGAGACCATCACATTAATTTCCTGGAGTCAGGGATCATGCAGCAGTATTCAGACGTGTCTATGTCACACTGCATCTCAGTGTATTCCAAGTCTATAAGGTGTTTAGAACAGATCCTAGATCCCATTTGATAAAATATGCAAGTAAGGCATAATATGTAACCTATTAAACTGATAGCTCAGCTATCCATTCCTCATTGGTAGGAGGCTCATACAGCAAAGTAAGAAGAATGCTACTGAATGGATTCCTGGAGGCAGGCTGTGTGGTCCACAATGTTAAAAGAAGCAGCAGCAAATGCTGTGTTCCAGCTTTGATTCCACTATCAGCTATTTAATGGCATTGTTTATTAATAGAACCATTATTTGTATAACAGTGTCACTTAGAAACTTTAAATACGGGACCCCAGCTGAGTCATTTCAGCTCCAGGGTTCAGCTCCCCTATCTCACAGCAATATTTTAGAGCCACATTGTTAGGAAGACTTAGTGCTGTTTGCTGAGCACTTTGAAGGAACGAAGCAGTGTATTAAGGTAGAAGGAGATTTGCTATTTAAAAAACAATCTTCATTATTTTTCAAAAGCAAACAACTCTGGCAAGATGATAAAAGGAAGAAAGAAAGAGGGAGTGCAGGAATGAAGACAGTATATTCGTTTTCTTCTCCCTAAATAGTAAACTCTTTAAGGAACAATATATTCTTTCACTGCACTCAAGAGCAGCCATTTCATATCTGTATTTACACTTCTCAAGCCATACTCTGTGCTCGTGCTCCTCAGCACTTTATACATTTATTTAAGGATCAACTCAGAGCACTTACTGCGCTTATGAGGAAAGCATGTCCCATTCACACACCACAGCCCGCCACTGCCAAGCTGTTATAAATCATAGGTACCCCTGACACCCCCCTTTCATCTCCTCAGAGATGCAATCATCTTTTCAGGGGGTTTGCTTTCATTTAGGTTGCTTTGCTACTTCTTGCTTGGGACTGAAATAAACAGCCTCTCGTTTCTCTCCTCAGCCAATAGACTTTCCTTCCCCCTGACAGCGCCCAACAGCGTGATTGTCAGTTGTTGGGGTGTGCAGGTCAGTCCATGAATCTCTGGCAGTCAAAAGCTCTGCCTTTTGCAAAGACAGCTCCTTACCCAAAGGCAATGCCTGTATTGAAACCATTAATCTAATCTTCTTGTGCTCAAATTATTTTGTCTATGGGTAATGTATTTGCTGTACCTTTTCTTTGTCTAAGTACCAGTTTGGGGGCAAAAAGCAGGAGAGTACAACTTGAGTCACGACATCTGTGTGCCATGAAGAACAAGATTAAGTGTTGATCTACTTTCGGTGGGCTTAAGCTGGTTTCGAGTAATATAAATTAGGCAAATGTCCAGTGAGAGGAAAAAGTAAAGCGCTGTAATGAAAAAGAGATAACAAAGAGACAATGTCAGGAATGGCAGAAGGGTCTTGAGAGGAGAGGGCAGGGGGAAAGTGTGGCAGGCAGCCATGATAAAATCTGGAGGATGTGACTGCAGAGATGCAGTCAGGGTGATTAAAAAGTAGCAAGAAACAAAGAAGATACTATCCCTTTTGATTCCTGCTGCCGATTCTGAGGCACACTGAAACTCTCCCCACAAGCTGCTGCTTGTCAGCTCCCGAAGCCGATCCCCTGGCTTTGTTAACCGCCCCTGCTGCTGCTGAGAACCATCCAAACGCTCTGTGGCAGCGCCGGGTGACATCTACTTGCTGCCATTTAAAACACCACCTAGCTCTGAAGGAAAGATGACAAATGAGACTCCAGTGCTCTTTCGAAATGTCTTTTGTTAGGATTATGAAAAGCAGAATTCTAATTTTTAAAGAGAACCCATGAACTTCAAGCATAAACACAGAGACCGGTCTGATCCGGGCAGTTCAGGTGCTAAGCGTAACGTGACTGGAACCTGTTAGCTAAATGCTGCTGGGACTCGACTGACTGGGTGCTACTGCAGCCTAGTTCTGATTTCTTCTGCTCTAAGACAATGTTAAGGCCATTGCTTGCTCTTAGCCATTATACATTAGTTTAAAAGATGTGTTCTATGAACCTGCTCACAAGATAGTGCCTTGGCCGTGCATGAAATTCATGCTGGAGATAACATTTGGTCTGCTTTTCTGCCTGGCAACCTAAGACCCAACTCCATCAATTTAGTCAACAAATCTATCTGGAAGAGGAATTCAGCCTGGTTTAAAAGATGTTTTCTGAAAAATCCATTCCCTAATCTATAAAGGGGGAGCAGCCTCTTCTTAAATTAGCAAACATTCTCCTCTTCTGGGTTTGCAGGATTATGTCTCCACTGCCTGAACCCAGCATCCACACGGGGTTGTGTAATGGCAAAAGTATTCAGCTGGAGCAGCCAGCTTTCTGATTGACTGATGATATTCTGCTGAAGGAGATCTGAGCACAGATAACACTTTCAAAAGAAAAATACTGCTGGCACTTGACTACCTGTTCTGCACAGCATTTATCCGTGCCTGTCAGCTCACCAAAATCGAGCCCCGCGTGCTGCCAACCGGTGACCTTCTCTGCTGTAAAATCTTCTGTTACTAAATCAGCACTTCTCTGCTGTCTGTGTTTGTCTTAAACCTTTTTGTGAAACAGTATCTGCCTCCTCGCAGCCATTTACTGCTCTTGCTGTGTACCCAACGAGAGTTCTGTGCAAAGATCAAGGGACGTCAGGTGTAGCTCTGTCCAGGTGATAGTGATGCAGGGTTTACTCTAGGGTTGCTCATTGATTAGGATACAGTCTGTGTGTTCTCACTGAAGGACAGCTCAGCAGTACTAGTGCCTGGACTCGTTGTTCTCAGCACTGAAATGCTGAATAGTTAGGATGAGGTGGATAAATGTTCTGAGGTTTTTTAAGGTAAAAGAGTTAGACACGTCAACTGCAGCTCTGTTCCACCAGCTTAATACTGCCATAAACTCTAATGCCTGATTTAGCCTGATGAAATAATGAGAAGATGTTAACATTGCTCAGGATAATCTGTGACGAATAGGAAGTGTTTCTGCCCATGGCTATATTGTGCTAGTGTCTGATTGTATCAGAGCTCATAAATTAGAAAGTCAGAAGAGACCACTGTGATCATCTGGCTTGGCCTCTTTTATAATACAAGCCATGGGACTTCCCTGAATTGATTCCTGTTTGAACTGGGAGTTTAGAGAAGCAGCCAATATCAATTAAAATACTTCCAGTGATGGGGAGCCCACACAACACTTAGTGAATTGTTTCAAGGAACAACTGTTCTTGGCCTTACATTTTTGTGCCTTTTTAAAAACTTCCTTGACTCAGCTTTCAGCAATTAAATCTTATTATGCCTTTGTCTACTAAACTAACTCTCATTTATCAAAATCATGTTCCTGCCACAGATACTTATGGTCTGCGGTCATCTCATCTCTTAGCCTCTTCTTTCTTAAAACTAACAGATTAAATTCTTTGAGTCTATTGCTACAAAACATATTTTTGGATTCTTTCACGAGTCCTGTGGCTCTTCTCCATAGTCTGTGCAATCTATTAGCATCCTCTATGGACTGCAAACACTGGGAACAGACTGCAGTCTATCATGATCCTACCAATGCTAAGTGCAGCAATCACCTCATCTTCCTCACTCTTTGTATGTGCTACTGGATCCCTAAATCCCTTTTGGGTGCTGTGTCCATTGAGAGGTAACATTCAGCACGTTGCTGACCTTAAACATTCAGAGATTACTTCAGCTTTTTTATGGTATGACTAATATAGAAGTTTAACAAAAATATTATATCAGAAGAGATTTTAGGTTCCTTCTGTAGGGTCCAGTTATATCCAGGCTGAACACATGGGCACAAGAAAGAATTCATTCTCTCATATATGTTTAGGTATCTGGCTGTATGAATCAGATTTAGTGCTTAGTGGAGCAAATGAGAGGACCTTCAGATGCTCCACTCCAGCAGAAAGAAAGTTGTGGCTTCATCCACAGCAGACCTCGCTCCCCACCTTTCCACAGTGCAGTGGAGCTGGCTTGGGGGAGGCACATCCTCTGGCATCCCCTCCCTCAGCATCACTGGTCCTGGGAGATCATAAAGAAGGGGCACATGGGGAGGCAAGGGGGTGCTTGGAGGTGGATTTATCCAAAGCTATGTACTAGTGAAAGCTTGGCTCATTCAGTTCTTAAGCAAGGGTAGAGACGGAATAGCTCGGCAGTGTCCCTTCAGCCTTGCATGCTGTCTTCTCTGACCAAGCACCTCCTCAGAGTCACTTTATGCTTCATTTTGGACAATGAGTAAGCATCTTAGCACCAGACAATGTCATGAGTAATTTGTGACTGGCACAGGCACCACAGTAAACCAGCCACTCAGCCCTGGGAGGTTAGTGAAGCTTGTGTCCACTCTGGGCATAGTCACTGTGGTGTCATGAACTATTTAGATGGAAGCTGGTGTAGGTAGCACTGCTGATAGTGGCATTGTTTATGGCAGCAGCAGAGCTGGGACTTCAGTTCACACATGTTACTGATATCAGCCAACAGTACAATGCAGGAATTTACTGTGAGGGTGGGGAGACACGGGAACAGGTTGCCCAGGGAGGCCCTAGAGGTGTTCAAAGCCAGGTTGGATGAGGCCTTGAGCAACCTGGGCCAGTGGAAGGTGTCCCTGCCTTGGGCAGGGGGGATGGAACTAGATGACCTCTAAGGTCCCTTCCAACCCAACCCATTCTATGAATCTGTGAGTGGACCTGTTTTATATAGCAAGTGACCATCACAGTGTCTCCACAGGGAATACATTTATACTACTGACCCACTTAGTGCACTTACCTGAAACACCAAAAGGAAGTGCAAATATCCACGGCCAGTTTCCGTGCTTAGCAGTCTGGCACTCACCCTTGAAGTCCTCAAGTCATTAGCATCATACATATTTTAGGACACTCATTTCTCTCTTTCTCTTTTAATTGTGTGTGGGATCTAAGATGTTTTCCTCAGGGCTCGGGGAGGTGTTGCTCCACACTGTGCTGCAGCACAGGGTCTTGGCTGTAGCCCGTGGGAGTTTAATGAGTGTTTATGCTCTGGCAGTGCCAAGAGGCTGTCTCGCAGTCAGCCCTTCCGGTGGCTGCAGTTTCTCAATGCAGTGCTGATCATACCTCAGTGGAGGGAGACTTTACATCCTCCAGAGCAATGCCAGTGGCTCGGTGTTGGGATGGTGTCTCAGAGAAACACATGCTTGCCCTGCATTTCACCACAAGAATTCACTTCTTCCATGCTCTGAGTCTCTCCTCAGCTGGGGAGATCCTCGGTTACAAGAGAGTCTCCTGTTTGAGAAGGCAGTTAGGCTTTTGGTGGCACCTTTTCATACACACCACTCTTCCTCATCCTCTCCCCACCACTAGTGAGAGCAGCCCAGGGACTGTGGATACAGAAATATGCAGATGACAGTGTTTGTGGCCTCAAGATGCTGGTCAGGCTCTCGGTACGTGTGGGCTTTTATTCAGGAATTCCTGACTACATCTTTTCTTTGCTCTTTGCAGAGATACAGGCTCATATGCACAGCCTCAGTTCAGGTGACTGCAACCACCGAGGTTAACTCACCCCTGGGTTAAGTTTCTCAGTTGGGAGCTCAAATTCATAACATGCAGCATGAAAACAAAGTAACGAGAGCTAAATTTACACTGGGCTATGGCTGTGCCTTCACTTGGCATTCGCATTTAAAGAGATGTATGAATCTTTACTGTATAAGAACCTGTTGGCCCAAAACTATAACTTCTTTTGGTGTATTTTCTCAAAATGTCCACTCCTACAAAGCTCTGAGGCCTGCCAGGGATGGTGCAGTTTTTCACAGTCTCTTTTGCTGTTTGAACCACATTTCCCCTCGTCTCACATCTGCTCGCCAGGTTGCTGGATATCCTTGATATAGTTCGGCCAGTTTGCTGTGCCTCTGGCTCTCCAAACACAGAGTTCTGTTCCAGAATGGCTCTGCTTTATCCTCAAGAGCTTCCATTTTCAGTCACCCAGCTGCCCTCACACACACTGCCTTCTATGCCCAATGCATCCCGATAGCACCAGTATTTTTGGGAGGCAAGCAAAGTTTTTCTCTGATGTCTGGCTGCCCTATCAGAAACCTAGACACAAGCACTTGTAAATCTTTGTCTTGCAAAGTTTGGTCTCAGATAATTTACAAAGCCCTTCCTTGAACCCAGCTGTATAAGGACAATAAAAAAAGGAGAGCTATCCACTTCACACATACATTGGGTAGAGGCTCACTGGTTTTTTAATCCCTGGTTAAAAATGCTATACAGGTGGATTTTCTATCTGTCAGAGCACAGGTTCATGTTCTCTGTTTTAAAGCTGCAGGACTGCTCTGGCCAAAAATGAATCCTTTATACAGAGAAACAGTCCAGTTTTGCAGTGCTAGAAGGTTTTGCTACAAGTTGTGTATGACTTTTTGCTCTCAAACACACACATCCAACTGTACTGCCAGACACTCACCCCAGTGCATGCTTCTGCCCCACTGGTGAGAGCCACCTTGACATAAAAGCTATGAGATGTTTCTGACTTCAGTGCAATGCCTCCATCCACAGAATCACAGAACTTTATAGAGGTTGGAAGGGACCTCCAGAGATCATCCAGTCCAACCTCCCTGCCAAGGCAGGATCACCCAGGGTAGTTTGCACAGGAATGCATCCAGGCAGGTTTTGAAAGTCTCCAGAGAAGGAGACTCCACAACCTCTCCGGGCAGCCTGTGCCAGGGCTCTGCCACCCTCACTGTAGAGAAGTTTCTCCTCACGTTGAGGTGGAACCTTCTCTGTTTCAGTTTGTAGCTGTTACTCCTCGTCTTATTGCTGCTGATGAGCAAAAAGAGCTTGGCCCCAGCCATTTGACATCCACCTCTCAGATATTTGTGCACATTGATCAGACCCCCTCTCAGTCTTCTCTTCTCCAGACCAAGCAGCCCCAGGTTACTCAGTCACTCTTTGTAGGGGAGATGCTCAAGTCCCCTAATTATCCTTACGGCTCTCTGCTGGACTCTTCCCATGCTTCAATGGCATCAGACCACATGCTTACCTATTACTTATAGTCATTACATTTAAAGGTACATGAGATGGGATGGCAGCATCATACTGAAGTTCTTCCTGTGACATCTTTCTCCAGTAGCTGCACCAAGAATGAGTTTTCCCATGCATGTGAGAGTCTTGGAAGAAATACCAGTAGATATAGTCTTGTAAGAGAAAGGAGATAGAACAGTATAGAAAAGCATAAACCTAAGTAATAAAGATTAGTGTAAATAATCTGATGAGCATGTAAAATGAGAATGGGAAAAATTAGAGAGCAGTCAGCCCTCTCTCCCTCTCTGCATCTCCTCCTCCTGCCCACCACCTGGGAGTCAGATGCTCGTTAGCATTGTCTCCAAGTGGAGCCCAGCAGTGATCCCTCTGCTCCCAGTGAGCCACGTCAGCAAGCTGGCATGGCACAGATGCAAATGAGCTAGACAGGGTCTGGCAGCAGGATGGCGTAAGGCAGAACCCGTTGGTTCAGCTACACTGCTGCTGCTGAGCAGCCCACGCGGGCACAGCCAGGGCTTTCTGCACCAGCAGGGCACACCTCCGAGGCTCCTGGATATTGATGAATGAGACCAAATGCTTTTGTGGGGCTCCCAGACTTCATGCATGTTGTGTGCAGCTGCTTTGCCGCACCTACAACACAGGATGCAGTCCATGCTACGCAGGTGTTTAGCTACAGCAGCATCATACCCCCAGTGAAACCCAGTGGATGAGGCTCTGTTCTGTGGCATAACTGGCATACAAGTGAATCAGCCTGAAAACTGCTTAGCATAAGAGAAGTGGCTGACATAACTTTATGCAAATAGTGACTAGATGCTTAGAAGGTGGCTGGTGTTTCATTCGGCAGTGGCACAAACATGTAATTGATGGTTTAGTCCAGCTGCTCCAAAGACTGGTCATAGCTTGCTGTAAAACAAGCACTGGCTCTCAGAGCTGCTGTCCAAGTCTATCCTACTTCCTACTTCTGCTTTACTTGTAAGAGAGAAACCACTCTAAGATTCCTGGGGCACAAGTAAGGTGCAAGTCTTTCAGCATTTCTTGCTGATAGATGTTGAGAGCCTCCCTGGTTGGCACAATGAGATAAGGTTCCTTCTGAACTGGTGGCCCTGGAAATATTTTGTAGCTTCCCATTTTGTAGTTGGTGGCTTTGTACCATTTACACCTTGGTCTTTAGCCATGTAAGAATCCCTAGTTATGGTTTTCCTTCCTTACACTGCTTTGGCAATCTAACTTCTGTCATGAAACTGCTCTTATCTTAGTTCTCAGGTTCTTCTCTGACATCCCCGAGGACAAGCTGAAAGCCTAAAACCAAGTGTGCCAAAAGCAGGCTATAAATACTGCTGAAAAACTCAAATGAGCTTTCTCCTAAGATCAAGTAAGGATACTGGTCTGGGCCAGTTGCTGAGCATGCTGCTATCAAAATCCTCCTTTTCAGGACAAAGATGGTCCTTGCTCCTTTCAGGAGTATAAAACCAAAAAGCCTTCTCCTGAGGAAACCGGGAGAGGTTTTCTGAACTCGAGGAGCCAACTTGTCCCCCACAACACTCACTCAATGGCTAGTCTAGGTGATACCTTATCACTCAAAAAGTGGACCTCTTTACTTAGAAGTCATCTAAGGATGGATCAGTCAGGAAAGGAGAAAAGACTCCAGAAGGGAGTTCTGTGCACATGTGGAAGAATGCTGTAGAAGAAAGTGGGGTGCATGTGCTGAGGGCAGGCTGACCACGTGGTAAAACCCCACGTGAACTGGGTCTGGCTTAGAGCCTGTAAGTGGCTTTTGAATAGATTTGTGCATATGCACAAACATATTGGGGAAATCTTCATGTACCCACAGATCTGCTTTGGTTTGGAAGCGTTGGTGCAATGTGTGTGCAGAGCAGAGAATGAGAGCACATGCAAGGAGTAGAAGGAGAGCAGGAGGTGGTTTCTGCGGCTGTGCCAGCAGAGCGTGGATTCATAAACTGTAGCGTGGGAAGAAGCCAGCACAGAAGACCTCTAAGATGCTGAAAGTCTGATGAAACTTTTGACTTAAAAGATTACTACAGAGAGAGCGAGCACACGAGGAGTCAATGAGGAACAGAGGAAGGAGAAAGAGCAACGGGAGGGATCCAAAGAGCCAGGGAGGGACAGCACACACAAGGCAGAGGAGAAACCAACCGTTGTGTGTTTTAGGTGTACCTCAGAAGAGCAAAAGAGGAGAAAGTTTAAAAGTGTGAAGATGCTGAAGAAATGCAAAGAGCATAGAGTCAACTTTCAGGTTGTTTTGGGTAAACTGAAGCGTTCAAGGGTGAGTGCTTCCTGCTGGGACGTACTGCTCTGTGGGTGTAAAACGCACTGCAGGGGCAGAAGAGTGCTTACAGTCAGTCCCAGCTGCTGGCTGCTCCTCTCCTGCCTTTGTCTTTTTTATTTACTTTTCAATTTGGACAACACTTTTCTTCGTCGAATTAAGAAGTCCCCTCAGAAGGTGGCTTTTTCTAGCTGCACCTATGTGTCACTGTTACTGCTTGGTGTTCAAACTGCTCCGTTTACTTCCCCAAAACATTCTTATCTTCTACAGCTCACCGATTTTGCCACGCTCAGGGAAATTCTCTGCCGTTCCTTGGGCAACTCATCCTGTTCACACCCATTGCAGGCAATCATGATAAGAACAGCTTCCCTTCTGGGCTTGCCTGAGATAGTTCCTTACCACTCAGGATTTCCAAGTGGGAGATAAACATACAGGGTGCAGTGAAGGGGAGCATGGCTAGAAAAGGGGAGTATAGAGTCAGGGAGAAGGATATGAAGGTGTAGAAAACAAAGGAGAGAGGCTACAAAAAAGTGGAAGGGAAGAAAAGTAGAGTAAATAATCAGAAGAATTTGATAGGTAGAGACATGAAAGCTGAAAATAGAGCAAAAATAGAATTTAAAAGGAGAAATATAGTAGGAAAAGGGAAATATAACGGAATTTGCACAAGAAATCTAGAGTGGTGAGAAGGAACTAAAGGAAACTGTAGGGCAAGGGAGCAGAGTAGTAAGGCAGTAAGTAGTTTCCAAAGGAGTGAAACCTGACTGAAGTTAGTGTCCAAGTATTTATACAGATTGTTATGGACAGGGATGCACTGTACCTTCCTCTAAGCCTGGGAGACTGGAAACAAAGGTTTAGAGAGGCACTCGTGCTGGAGGAGAGGGGTTTGTTTTCCTTACACACAGTTCTCTGTAGCTAATTACATGGCTGCATTACTGATCATCTTATGTAGACTGCATTGACATGGAGAGAAGGTGGACAGGAGACACAATAGGTTCAGTGACATCTATATAAACATTTCTATCTACACCCTCACAGGAATTCCAACTCTCTCCACACAGAAAACAAGTCAAGACCTTCTAGAAAGTAAGCAAAAGAGACAGGTCTAAGCTGCCAGATTTTTAATCCTGCCCAGTAAGAGAGAAAGGGGAAAGGGATCCTATGTAAATCAGAATCTGGGCTTAGTTTCTATTATATATATATATATGCTATGTAAATTAGAAACTGGGCTTAGTTTCTTTTTATATATCTATATCTGTCTCTTAGTTTCTATTATTCTCTATATATACATATATAAATATATATATATCTATATATCTATATATATCTCCACTTATTTTACTGCAGTGGCTCAGTGACCCCCTGCAGTGGGTTAATTTCTAAGCAGAACCATGCTCAGTTATTCTATATCCTTTTTACCCCAGTGTTGCAGCATCATCTGCATTACTAAGTACTTCATCGTGTGCGTGCAGCCATTGCCTTTGCTCGTGTGTGTAAGTGCTCTCCGCTGTTAATGAGGCCTCTGAAATATTTAAATTCACAGAATTTGGTGTGAAAGCTTACTTTTGATTGGCTAAAGACAAGCAGCTGGATGGACTTTGAGCATGTTTAGAGCAGGACAATGAAACCTCCCTTTTGGTTTAGATTTTCTCGTGCACAGATTGCAGCCTCGTTCCTTGTATTTCCTATTTACAGTATTTCATGGAGATCATTTCAAATGCTTGCAAAATGCAAAGCAAAGTAGGGAACAGTTTAACCTCTGACAAGGGCAGCATTTCTAAATTCAACTGTAAGCACTTAGTTAAGAAAAATCTGTTTCCAGTTTCCTGATGGGATCCCTTTAAACAAAGCGCAGGTTAACTGCAGGCAGCAAAGCTCCGAGTTCAGCCTCGTCAGAAAAGGCCAAATTCTGCAGATCCCTGCTCACGAGAGCAGCCCTTCAAATTATGAGTCTTTTTCAAGTCGAAAGCAATACTCACACCATTTTAGGATTTGCAGAATTTGGCCTCCAGCTAACCACTTGGCAAAACCTGTGCCTCCACAGTATTTGTAGTCCCAAGTAAAACCTCCTAAGTGGTTTTTGATTCCTTTTCAGTATTAAACTCCCTCAGAGAAAAAAAAAAAAAAAA
>VWYK01084205.1:68913-93064 GCA_013399775.1 Semnornis frantzii | reverse complement strand
AAAAGAAAAAAAAAAAAGAAAAAAAGACTGCCAGGTGATGAACTTTCCTGGGATTCAGAATGTTTGCTAAAACGATAACAAAACAAGTCCCTAACAGCTGAGTCATGGAATTTAGAAAAACAAAAACCTACAATGGTATAACCCAGGGACTAGTGACTTCATTTTACTTCCTCTATGGATTTGCATGAATGTAAACAAGAAAAAAAAAAAGGGCTTGGAACAGCTGATTGAAAAATGAAGGCTAATGTGGTAATTTTTAATGGGCCAAGTTCTGTAGCCTTACTAGAGCAAAATTTGGCATTGAAAGAGTGCTGCCTGAGTCAGGGCTGGAGCTCTGCAGCAGGAGACACCCATCTCCTGGAGTTAGTCTTTTTATTCCCTTCCAGAAATATTTTCAGAAGTGAAGCAAACGTTTTCTTCTGCTGAGAGCACACAGAGATTGCTTTTTTTTATCCTGTTTGATAGGAAGTGCTGCACTGCACCATTGTCTTTTCTTGTTTGGTGCAAAGAGAATGATTCTTGCTGCTTCAGCCTACTTTGTTCAGCAGATAATTGAGGGGAATAGCTGAACTGATGTCTAAAGCGGTCCTCCTGTGGCCAGTAACAGTCACTTCATTACACGCTATTCTTTGAGGCACAGGCATGAGGAGGTCGTTGGGTTTGCCATCCTTTGGTACCTGCTTGACTGGACTTGCAACAACTTCTTTGTTGCAGGAGTGGTCAGGCATTGGGACAGCTGCCCAGGGAGGTGGTGGAGTCACCATCCCTGGAGGCGGTCAAGAAGTGTGTGGACATGGCACATGAGGACATGTTTTGATGGCCATAGTGGTGTTAGGTTGATGGTTGGACTGGAAGATCTTGGAGGTCTTTTCCAACCAAAATAATTCTGTGATTCTGTGCTATGGCTGGCATGGGACAGGACCATATTCAGAATCCTGCTGGGAGGGAGAAGATAAAACCCACAGAGCAGGCATTTCTCAGGTGAGGTTCACAGTAAAAAACCCCAACAAGCCAAACCAGAGCTAGTGTAGGTTCACAGCAGAGATAACTGTCCACAACTCCAAGGCATCTCTATCCCATTAACCCAAAGGACTGGGCAAATGGCCAAAGGAATGCTATGCCTGTCTACTTTTGTGGGAAGGAACAAACTGGATAAAGTGAATTTCTTTCAGTGACAGACATCTGTGATTCTTTACTGGATCTGACAACCAAATGAGTTACAAAATGCTGGGGGTAGCAATCTAGTCCTAAAGAACTTTGCACCTGAATGTTAAATACTATTTTATTCTGAATATATTTTCTCTCTCTTCTGAAATCAGATTACTGATTTTGTCTGAGTCAAGTTAGACAACCTGAGAACATTTTATGAGTTAAGAGTTCTCTAAAATAACCCCAAAATAGCTCCTCCGTGTTTCATAATGTCATAATACTGCATTCTGCTGCCTCTAGATCTCTCCCTCTCCTGCAGTGTCCCCCCTGTTGAATCTACCCCAGGCACAACATTAAATATCACTTTGTCTGAGACCTGTGCTTGTCCTGTCCCTGAAAAGGGAAGGAAAACTTTGGCTGATGATTTGTATTTTTGGTTATTTGGTTAGCAGCATATTTCAGGCTGTTTCACATGGCTCTCAGAGACCTAGATGGCATACAGAGCAGAAGGCAGGTGACAAAGCTCATGATCAATGACACTTATGCCATGAATATCAGCAGCTGAGTTTCGTACGCCAGTGTTCTGCCTGTTGCTAATAATACTGAGCCCAACAGCCGAATCCACCGCTGCAGACACCCCCCTGTTATTTACGCCTTTGCACTGAACTAATCCTTGCCACGGGCAAGATTTTAACCTTGTAAGGGGTTGCAAGCTGCTCCTGCATGTAGTTGCTCTTCCCAAGGAACAGACTGCGAGCAGAGTTAGACTCCCACGAGGGAGAACTTGCCCTGTTCTCCCTCTCCCGTGGCGAGGAGTAGGAGACGGAGCCACAACGCCTGCAAAATCCCTGGAGATTCTTTGATGCTGCTGAAGTTTCGCGTGAAGAACATTTAAGGAAAGTGTTCCTAGGCTGAACACCACATCTTTCTTAAAGCGACCGCAAGGTCTTCAGCACGGACAGGAGGAAAGGAAACAGCAGCTCCGGTTTGTTGCGGAGATCCCCCCAGCCACCACGCAGCCACCTAGCAGAGTTAAGTCCTCTTTGCTCCTAATCGCAGCTGAGCAAAGCACAGCTTGCCTCTGCCGGCATTTCTACCTGAAGGAAAACCTGGGAGCTCTTTTCTTTCCTTTCCCCCCGGCAGAGAAGAGCCCAGGCTGGTAGTGCTGGGGGCTGGCGCTGCCCCTCTGCGGGCAGGCAGCGCTGCCGAGACCCAAAGCCGCCTTGGTGCTGCGTGCTGGCAGCGCAAAGCAGAGGCACTGGCAGCGCAAAGCAGAGGCACTGGCAGCGCAAAGCAGAGGCACTGGCAGCGCAGAGGCACTGGCAGCGCAAAGCAGAGGCACTGGCAGCGCAAAGCAGAGGCACTGGCAGCGCAAAGCAGAGGCACTGGCAGCGTAAAGCAGAGGCACTGGCAGCGCAAAGCAGAGGCACTGGCAGCGTAAAGCAGAGGCACTGGCAGCGTAAAGCAGAGGCACTGGCAGCGCAAAGCAGAGGCACTGGCAGCACAGCTGCGGCACACAGGCATAGGCTCCTACTCAGCAGAGCTGCTCCCTGCCTGCCCTGGAGGTAGAGATGCTTCTCTAACCAAAAGCCTGCTTTTGCTCTCCTAGTGCTGCAAAGCTGCAGAGCTCTGGGAGGGTGAGCTGGCTGCTACTCTGTTTTGCACACCATCAAACAAACTTTTCAGCTATTTTCCTACTGCAGAACCTTTCTTACCAGCAATGGTCTATGAGGCAGAAGAAATATTTCTTTACTTATAAATCCCAGGTGGAAGCTGCAGGTTGGCAGCTGGAAAAGCAGGGTGTTTTCCCTTGAAAATTCAGCATATATTATATGGAAGTCATAGAAAATAAAAAAAAGTAAGCATCTTAACTTTGTTGCTGTTAAAGAGAAGTGAATTACAAGCACATTTTTAAAAGTCTGCTGGGATGCTTTTTGTTCCTGTCAGCCATTCTTTAGGGCTAAGTCCCTTGCTTTCCAAGTCCTCTTTGAAACACACAGCTCTGCTAACGCTAAAACCGTCACCCTACAGGTGTCAAAAATAACAAGACAGCCTTCAAAATCTGAAGTTCCAGAAAAATAAGATGGACTTGTTAAACTTCTAACCTTTTAGCAAATTCGTGTTTGTATTTTCAGATGTTACAGATGTGGAGGGCAGAAACACAGCTAAAGAAGCTTAAAACGGTCATGGGTTCATTCACGTCCCAGTGTGGCAGTTCTAAAGGGAGAAGCAAATATTGAAACTCCAGATAAAATCTTGAGACTTTTCGAAACTGAGCACCACCACCCCCCCCAGACCAAAAGCAGCTCTTATTCCTAGAGTTCAGACAGTAAATCTCCACTAAGAAGGCAGACAGAAATACAGCAGAATGGTATTATTGCTTTAAAAAGATCCTGAAAGTAAAACCACTTAGATCTCAGCAGCTGGTATGGAAAAACCTGGAGCACTGGAAGACTTGCAAGGGCAAATTCAGGTATGCCATCTCCTAGCTGTTCTTAAAATGAAGTGGGTTTGTCTCCAGTCCTCTTTGCCCAGTGACTACCCTTTCTGAGGCAAGAACAACTAAAATTGACTATTTCCTTAGAGTTCATCAAGGTCAACAGGAGTTTTCATTGTGAAAGGAGAGCAGCACTTAGTCCTTGTCTAGTTAGTCATTAGAGCAAGGCCCATTGACTTTACTGCTCCTTACCCTATGCTGATACTTTAGGAAGCTCACAAACCAGATTATATTATTTCAAGCTTTAAGAAAATCCTGAAGAAGGAGAACATGCAAATCAAAAGCATCAATCCTAGTGCAGAGTGGAGTAAATCAAGGTTATGTAAGCAAAGTTTTCAACTATGCTGTCCTAAAAACAGGGCAACACTTGCACAATTTGTAACCTACAGTTCAAAAACTTGTCCTAGGAAAGGATCCAGTGGCAGGAAATGTAGTGCAATTACAATCTGGAAAGAGGGATAAGCAGGGCTTGGATTAAATTTCTATCAGAAAGCTCACTGTAACCCTGGTTCTGCAGAAAGTGCAGTCACTCAACATACCACAGCCTACAGGTGGAAAGCCCAGGGCAGCTTCAAAAAGGAGAAAAGTGGAGATCAAATCAGCAACCTCTCCACCTTCACAAAAAGAAACACTGAAAACAAGTCCTTGGTGTAATGTGGAGTAGGTGTTCACTCAAAGGAAACATGAAACATTTACACATCTACAGGGTGTGAGGTTTTCTTTCTTAGAAGACTTCTCCAAGGTGTAAAATCCATTCTAAAGACCCAGGCATCCTATTGTTCAAAACCCAGCTACTTTTGCTGAGACAGAAGCTCATACCACACAAATTTATCAAAGGCTTGGCTGAAATCCAAATAAATCGTTCTGTGTGAACTTCTGTATTTTTATCAGCTCTGCAAAACTCTAAAAAGATAAAGTCAAGATAGACTAATCAAACAGAGGGAGCTTTTTCTTGCCATCCCTAAAGGCAGGGAACTAACATGAAGTTAGTAAAACTAACATGGGTGGAAGCAGTTTGCATCAAATTACTGTCAGCAACTTTGCTCAAAACACAAAGTGAAACTTTTGTGAGATTTGAAGTGCTTGTTTCACTTTGGAGAATGGTTTTATTCATTCACTGTCCCAGGATTTTTATTCATTCACTATCCCATTTGCTCCACTTTTGGCTGGGGCCTGAATGTACAGAATGCCTGACTTTCTTACGTGCTGAGTGCTACCTTCAGCCAAACCAGGCAGAACCTTCCCTGACAGCTGCTCCCTCCAGCTTTCCAGCCCAGATCTTCACACTCCTAAGAACCTGAGAAGCTGGAAAACTTTCAGATTTCTGGGTACTGTTCCAAGGTCAAACTCCTGAAAATCACTGCAGGGAAACCAACGTGAATATATTGAGTTTGCTTTATTTCACAGCTGTCCTGGTAAAGAGGAACAGAAAAAAAAATTAGCTACAAACCAGCCCATATTTGGCCATTCTGAATATGTCACTGGTGTCTTCCCTGCCTTCTGTACCTCTACCTGGAGGAGAAACTCTCTGTCTGCCGAGGTGGTGCCCATTTTGTCAGCAGTTGCTGCGAGGCAAGAGAGGTGCACACCATTTCCTTCAAGAACAGAATCACTTTCATTTCTTGGTTTTCAACATGAAAAGATAAGCAACTTAAAGGCTGAGGCAAAAGGTTTGTGTGCAAACATATGTCCATATATTAATCCTAAAGATGTCTGTAAGCACAATCTCTAAATAGAGATGGAGTTATTTGATACTTGCCTCCATTTTCATATACATTTGGTTGGAGAGAAAGCAACCAGCCCTGCACCAATGTTTGTGGCAGGTCTGCAGTGTGGTGCCCAGGGCAGCCTTCTGCAGGAGCAGTGGAATACACAGCAACTGAAGCCTCACCATCACAGCAGGTTTATCATAGCTTTGAAATTCATCAGCACACAGAGTCTTAGTTTCATTCAAGCATCCAGCTCCCCACTCACATCTGGAGTGAAACGCCCAGACTCTGCCTGCACGAACCTACACCTTGTGTGCCAGCCGTCGGCTCCCGCAAGAGCAACCAGGGAAATTCCACAAGGCACTTTGAAACCATCTTCCATGGGACCCCAATGGAGAGAGCCCATTCTGCCCTCTGGAATAATGCATCGGACGGCATTTTCTGCCTTGTTTGGTATTTAGAGGTGGAATTTATTGCCAGGCTTCCTGGCAGCAAGCTGTGCAGGTTGCAGGCAGAGGCTGATGGAGGTGAGTGAATTAATGTGGTGGCTGTTTGGAATGTCGTCCAGCTGCCAGGGAGAATTATGTTTGTTTGCCTTTGGCATAAGTGTGAAAGGAACAGCCGTAGATCTCAGAAGTGTGAGTCTACATTTTTATATCTCACACTAATGAATACATTTTTTTGTATCCTATACATTTGGGGAAATAGCAGAATTTATTTGTAGATTTTATTTACCACTTGTGTGGTAGAGAGGGAATGTTTCCTCAGAGATTGGACTGGCATTTCAGAAAAGAAAAAGGGGGGGGAAAAAAAGTTTAAAAAAAAAAAAAGTAAAAAAGTAAAAAAAAAAAGTTTAAAAAAAAGTAAAAAAAGTAAAAAGTTTTAAAAAGTAAAAAAAGGTTAAAAAAGTTTTAAAAGGAAAAAAAAGGTAAAAAAAGTTTTAAAAAGTAAAAAAGTTTTAAAGCTTTTAAAAAGTTAAAAAAGTTTTAAAAAGTAAAAAAAGGTTAAAAAAGTTTTTAAAAGTAAAAAAAGGTAAAAAAAAAGGTAAAAAAAGTTTTTAAAAACTAAAAAAAAAGTTTTTAAAGTTTAAAAAAGTTTAAAAAAAAGGTTAAAAAAAGTTAAAAAAGGTAAAAAAAGTAATAAAAAAAAAAAGAAAGGAAAAAATAAAAAACAAAGAAAAAACAAAGAAAAAACAGGGGAAAAAAAAGAAAAAAAAGTCCTGACTAATCCAAAACAATGTCATTAAAAATTACCCTAATTTAATGTCACTGTTTTTGCAACTACAACTAAAGTCAGATCAAAGGACACGGAATTTCAGCAAGGTTTGAAAAGTTATTTGGATAACTTTTTTTTTTTTAATGTCACCAAAATCCCTAATTTTGCGTTTGTTTTCTGCTGAAATTGTATTTCTTGCAGTTGGATCTCTGCTTTGCCTATAAATTGCCAGCTATCCCAAGCTCCTGTGCTGCTAAGAGAGGGATGAGAATGCCATTTGCAACATGGTGCCATGTGGAAAGTGCTCTAGCAGACTGAACTGCTGCTGCTGCTGCGGCTGCTTAGGAGCAGAAATTTCCCCAACTTGATCTGTCAATAGCTGACACTAAAACAACAAGGTACAAAGTGCATTTGAAGACACTCAGACACCATTGCTTTTTTGTTTTCTCTAGCAAACTGTTCTTTAGATAGCTGACTTGACCTAGTGTTGTTTAAAAAGCTCAAGGGCTCCGTGGCTCAGAAAGGAAAAAAAAAAGGAAGAATAATATTAGTTACTCTACACTATGGAAGGCCTAATTGTCTCTTGTCCTATCATGGTATATAAATAGAGCTGTTGCTGAGGTCTCCTCTGTTGGCCTTCATAACATAAGAAAAGGAAAAAAAAATCTGCTTTTGCTTCAGTAGTGAATTAGTAATATGAACTTGCAAAACGATTTTGTACATGAGTATTTAAATAATGACCTCACAGAATGACTCGGAATAATTATTTGCAAAAAGTTATGTTGTAGGACAGACTTTAAGAAGAAAACAACCAGAGAATTACAGAATCGGAGAATCAGTTTCTCAGTTTCTGTTTGCAGACATCTAACCTACACAGATGAGTGGGAAAATTACAAATTAAAATGAATTTTGCAATTTAATTTTAACGATTCTAAGTTTAGTGTTTGTTAATTAACTGCTGTTAAGACTGAAATACACTATAAAATAATTTGAGTATTTGAGAAGCAAGCACATGAAACGTTCATGGGAAAATAATGTGTAGAACTAATATTCCTCAAACACTTGTTCTGTTCTAACCATTGAAGAAAATGTTTGTAACCTTGCTCAGAGCCTATTTCCATCAGCTAAGGGAAGATGAGTTAAGTGCCATGACCAGCGGGAGAAAGGAGAGCAGCTGTGAGTTTGTAAGCAGGACTACTTTCTGGCAGGATGAAGATGTGACATATCACTTTGCAGATGGCAGTAGTGGTAAAGAGGCAGTGATGAGAAGAAAGAAGGAAGCAAAAGAAGGAAAATTGCTAGGTGGGGTTTGGGGGCAGCTAGAGGAAACAAGGATGAAAAGAACAATAGGAAATAGAGAGTGGAGGGTAAAAAAATGTGACAGAGAAGAACGAAAAATAAGGGTCAGTGGGGACAGAGACAGAGTGTAAGAAGCCAAGGGAAAGAAAATAAGAGAGAACTACGTAAAATAAGGGCAGGGTGAAACAGCGAAAAGGCAGGAAAAGGAACCTCTCTAAATGAGTGCTAAATTGAAGGGAGGATTGGTAAATCCTTCCTGGAGCAATCCATGCTCCCCAATTATCCACATGCAATCCCTCTGAGGCACCCTACGGTCATAGCTGTGCAGCCCTGACGCCAAGAGAACTACTTGGAGCTGTGGACCAGTGTCAGAGGAAGCAGGAAAAGATGGCAGAAAGAATCCTGTGGCAGAGAAACCTCACCTCTCCCTGAGCCAAGCACTCCTGCCAACACACCCAGCTGCAGCCAGCTATGGCTGGAGTCACTTGGTACTTGCTCTGTGAGCAGGGTGAGCAACCCGAGAGCAGCAGAGATGTCGCAAGCAGCCAGCTGCGGCTTCCCTTCTCCGCATGTCGGTGCTAACAAGATGAGGGGAGCAGGACAGCTGGAGAAGCGGGCAGAAAGAGAAATAAGGAAGAGCAAAGCCTGTTGTAAAGAGGGTCACAGATAGTGGGGGAAAGAAGGAAGAGAGAAGAAGAGAAAAGCAATGGACGGTGATGGCCTCTTGGCAGGAAGGCCTCGTGTTACCCAGGCACAGCGCACGGCCTGCTGCTGCGGCGCCCATCGGCTGAGCGGCGCCTCTGCAAGCACCGGAGTGCCACACAGCCCTGTCTCTTCAACCTGGAAACACTTCTGCCGGGGCACTTCGGTGGAGCGTGTATGGGTTTCCTCCTGCCCCTGTGCAGAAGGCAGGCCGGGCCGTCTCCCCAGGCCGCCAAGATGGCAGTGCGTGTCAGCAGGGGAGCCGAGTGAGCCTGCGGAGCCGCGGCAGCAGCTTTGCGGCTGACACGCACTCCCTCTGCTGCTTGGCATCTGCCGCTGCACCGCCAGCCACAGCCTCTAGCCCTGCACACGAGCTCTACACCGCTCTGCTCGCTGCATTTTTACACGGCTATGAGATCCCCGCCCGTCACACCACCTCGGTGCACCAATACCGCATGAAGATTGAGCATTTCTGTCTCTCAGACAAAGAGGTTTTGAAGTCCGCGAAGGCCGTTCCCGCATTCGTTTGCTGCAATGGAATTTCTGCTGGTTCATTGGTAGGAACGGGCACTAGCAGCCTTGCTTTCTTCCCCACAAGGACAGGTCACACAGCCATTCCAGGCTGAGCCCTGGAACCCGGGGTAACCAGAGCTTGCTTTTAGGAAGCTTTGGTACGTGCCCAGCTGGGCATCGCTTTCTCTGAATGCACAGATAGTGGGGGATGCCATGCCAAAATACAGCCTTGGTGGTACAGCTCCTCCTGAGGATTGGCTCTGTGCTGTGGCTGTGGCCTGCTGCAGTGTAACCATGAAAGCTGGTAAGGGAGTGGGCCAGTTCAGAGAGCAGGGAGTGATGCTGCAGTCAGAGCTGGGGTGGTCAGCACTGGGTGGCCTTGGTGTGACCATCAGCCACAAGAGTTCTAGAGAACTGGTAGCATGCCTAGCAGTTGGAGATCATGAACTAAACTCCATAGTGACCAACTCCTGAATTCTAATTCTGTCCCTAACTCTGAGTCCTGGTCAAAATCTAGTTACCACAGAATCACAGAACCATGGAGGTTGGCACAGCCCCTCAGGATCACCAAGTCCAACCTAGAACCCTACCCTACAAGATTCACCTTAAACCATATCCCCAAGCACCTCATCCAAATGACCCTTAAACATATCTAGGGTGGGGGACTCCACCAGCTCCCTGGGCAGTTCATTAGTTATGATCTTCCTGGTTTGCTTCCAGGGCCACAGAGTGGGAATAATCCATATTTATAGCACTTGCCAGGCACGCTGAAGCCACCCTTCAGCATTTACACTTCCCATCATCTGTTCAGCTGCCTCTGCCTGACGAGCTCGTGGCTCTTTGGTGCTCCCACATCAATGTAAAAACTTAACCATCATCTGATCCTCAGAAAAGGGAGCTCCAATCATCTGCTTTTTAAACAATTAGCATTATAATTTTTCAAATGACCTTTTGAAATACTGTTTTAATAAAAAGGACCAGAAGAAAAGCCTCCTTGGCCAATTCTTATGTCAAGATCTGGGACAGATTGCTGGATAGTATTTTACATTCAGACAGGAATTATTACTTTAGCCCTTAGGCAAAATGTACCAGAAACTTGTCTTGGGTCATTCTAGCAACAAATGATGAAGAAAGGAAGCATTTTTTTAATATTAAATAGAGTCTGTGAGTTTTCTCCAGTCATAAAGACTAAATTTAGACAAATTGTCTTGGAAACTCAGGAAAGAAAATGGATTTCTTTATTCCTGTTCATCAGTTCTCTAGCTGCTCAAAATTAAATAAGCAGGATCAGTCAATTGCTATTCCCTCTTAAAGTTTTCTTTACTGCCTTTAACTGTTTCCTATCATCATCACAGCTCAGTGCTTGCAGACAGTAAAGCAGCTGAACAAAATAGGCACCCACTAATATTTCCAAGATTTTTCCAACCCACAGGCAAAGCTATATTCCATTTGTCCACTGGAATTCTGCTCAAGCTTGTTGAGATTCCTTTTTGGTTTTGTTGCAGGAAATCAACATCCAATTTATATATTCAGTTACTTGATCAGCTAACATCTGCTAGAGCTTTTATCTAGCCTGGAAGAGTTAATTTTTGCAGTATAATGCAAATGGAAGTGCAAGTTCTGTGAGAACTGCTTTGCTACCACTGTCTAAAACATCACTGCAGAAGCAGGCAGCATACTGTGGTATTATTTTAGGACACAAAATGCTGACAGCACACTTAATTTGCTTGTTGCTGTTGCAGTGACAGGTATAACTCAAAGGCTTGTGCAGCTGAAAGGCTTTTTATCATCACTGCTCTGTTTTGAAGGGAAAATCAAACAGTGCTAGCTGTTGTCTGAGAGCAGCTATAGCAGAGCTGGGCCACCAGGCTGCTGCAGGCAGTGAACATCTCCTGTGAGGATGGCTGAGGGAGCTGCGGCTTGGAGCTTGGAGGAGAGGAGTCTGAGGGCTGCCCTCAGTGCTGCTGATACAGATGTGAAGGGATGGAGCCAGGCCCTGTTCAGGGCTGTGCAGTGACAGGCCAAGGGGCACTGGGGGCAGGCTGGAGCAGAGGAGGTGCCAGGGGAACAGGAGGGCAAACTTTGTCCCTGGGAGGGTGGCAGAGGCCTGGAGCAGGCTGCCCAGAGAGGCTGTGGAGTCTCCTTCTGTGGAGCCTTTCCAACCCCACCTGGCTGTGTTCTGTGTGCCCTGCCCTGGGTGCTGCTGCTCTGGCAGGGGGCTTGGGCTGGCTGATCTCTGGAGCTCCCTTCCAAGCCCTGCCATTCTGTGATCCTGTGATCACATTCAATCAGTATTTCATTTCTACCCAAACACCATTCCTCAGGCACAAAATTTGCTCCCCTGGATACCCAGTTCCCAGCAAAGCTGACACTCCAGGCATGGACATCTTGGACAAACATTTTACAGCTGAACACACAAAGAACTCCAGTGCCAGGAATGGTCTGCCCAGGGCAGTGCTGGAGTCACCATCCCTGCAGGCATTTCAGCAGCATGTGGACCGGGCACTTAGCGGCACGATTTAGTGTTGAGCCTTTGGTGCTGGGTCAAAGGCTGGACTGGATCATCTTGAGGGTTGGACTGGATCATCTTGAGGGTTGGACTGGAGCATCTTGAAGGTTGGACTGGATCATCTTGAGGGTTGGACTGGATCATCTTGAAGGTCTTTTCCAAGATCACTCTTTTCAATCTTGTGATTCTGTGAAATGAGGATTCACCCTGACAAGCAACTACTTAGCCCTAATGGTGTGTCTGTTTGCCTCCTGTCTGGACTCTCTTGCTTTCAAAACATGTTGAAAAGTCTTCATTTCAGCCTCCACCAGAACGAAACCAAATGCCAAAACCTCAGACTTTTTCATGAAACAGAATCCCTGTTTCCCTCTCCAGCCCTATTATTGAACCTTAACATGATACAACATGTGTCCATATTTGCACACATGGTCCCCAGCCCTTACACATGTGTAAATCCTACTGAAGTCATGTCTGAAGGCTCAGGCTGGGAGGCTGTTAGGGAAGAAGTTCATGTTTCACTGACTTTTTGGTATTCTTTGAAGATATGGCATTAGGAGTAAATGCAGAGAGGTACATGCTATATGCAAGGTTTTCAGAGAAACTTAACTTCCACACCAGAAGGTCACATCTAAGGCAATATGGTCTTGAACAAGTTCAAAGTTGTCACACTTGATAAAAATAGCTTCAAGGGCACATAACTGTGCTGGAGGACAGGAAAAGGGTGGAACTTGAGAGGGAGACTGATTGAAGGCTCAATCACTAATTATGTACATGCTGGACTAGTGAAAGCTGAGTTTGCAAGCATGGGTCTGGCACTGAAGTTAAAGAGAAGGTTGAGCAACAAAAAGAACAGAAATGCTTTGGCATTGCAATCTCTAAGGAAACAGCAATTTACAAACCTAATCCTCTGCAAGAATGGAAAACTTACCACTAACAGACAGAGAGGATATAGGAATGGTGCTTCTAGTTTCAAAATGATGCCTCTGCAGTTGGATTTCTGCACTAATTAATCTGTAAAACCTTCCTGAGAGACAAACTCTCTGTACTCATTCTACTCATACAAGAAAATACCTTCAGCTTTTTGTATTTCATTTCAAACTGCTGCAGTCATTGCCTAAGGAAAAATAATGGGGAATTTCATCTAACAGCCTGGAAGAGGGACAGATGTAGGTGAGCTCCCCTTGAGGAAAACTTTGATTAGACTGGAAGCTGGGCTGCTATAGCACAACATGCTACAAGAGCTCATGTTAAACTGCCTCTTGAAGCACACATTGGGTCAGACTGGCAGTCACCAGCCCTTAGGGTTTCTTTGTCTTCTGTGTATTGGATACCTGTTAAGCCACAGTCAAATCTCCTGATGGTGCTTTGGCCACACAATTCAGTGAGCATAGAAGAAGCTCCTACAGCCCTTCTGCAAACTATTTCAGCCATGTGCAAGGGCCACTAAAGGGGAGGCTGTTTCAGAACCAGCAGCACACTCACTAAGTCCTGGGTCACATCTGCCCTACCTGGAAAACAGCACGGCTCCCTTACCCTCTCCTCACCAGATCTGATCTCCAAATCCTTAGCCACCTTTGATGCCCCTCCCTGGACACACTCCAGCACCTCAGTATCTTTCTAACACCCAAACTGGACACAGTACTGGAGGTGCAGCCTCACTGGTGCACAGTACAGAGCACACTCATGTCCTGGCTCCTGCTGGCCACCTCATTTCTGATCCAGGCCAGGATGCTGTTGGCCTTCTTGGCCACCTGGGCACACTGCTGGCTCATGTTCAGTCGGCTGTCAACCACCACCTCCAAGTCTTTTTCTGCCAGGCAGTTTTCCAGCCACTTGTCCCCAAGCCCAGAGCACTGCATGGGGTTGTTGCAACCAAAGCCCAGGACCTGGCACTTGGCTGTGTTGAGCCTCACACAACTGACCTCAGCCCATCCCTCCAAGCTATGCAGGGGGCTCTGCAGAGCCTTCCTGCCCTCAAGCAGATCAACACTGCTGCTTCATTCCGTGTTGTGCGTACACTCTCTGAGGGTGCCCTCAATCCCCTCATCATAACCACTGATAAAGATGTTAAACAGGACCAGCCCCAGCACTGAGCCCTGGGGAACACCACTTGTGAGTGGGAAGAAAAGAAAAAGAAGATTTAATTTCCCACCCCAGTGGAGGAGGCAAAGGGCTCAGCCCCAAGGAGTCACTGGGGGAGGCATGTCCCAAGGCCAGCAGCAGAGGCTCAACACATTTGCTGTGTTTTGCACCTGCCTTTTAATGATTAATGGCTTGGTGCAACCTTTGTGCCAAAACCCAGCAAAAATGAAGTTTGATGATTTTGTAATGCAATCCTTTTGACTCACTTCTCCCAGAACTGCTACAGGCAGGGCTCAGTCAAGTCCTGATCCTATTTATCTCAGTGAGGCTCTTAATGATGAGAAAATGAAATTGCTGACTTCCCTGCTTGGAAACACATTTTTCATCCATCCACATTCTTCCCTGTGGAGCAACTGCCTCACTTGCAGGGGGTTATTGGAGCAGATTTCATCTCGTGGGAGACTTAGGTAAATGACCATGTGAGATAATTTATTCTATGGCATAGTTTTGCTTTGTGACAGTGACACTTTCCAGCCACAGCAATGAAGTACTTCAGAACCAAAGGTCCAAAAGCACAGGTGTCTCACACCACTCACGAGACACTTAGCAAGCAAGAGGACTGTGAATCTTTGATAATCAGGAAGTAAACGATAGCAGCAGTGCTCCAAAGCCACTCTGACAACAGAGAGCAAGCCAACTCCAGGAGGTGCACTGGAGACACACAACTCTCCACACCACCCTTTTCAAGTGCAGAACCATGGGAAAAGGTTACCTTCTATTAGGGCAGAGAAGCAACAATGTAATTTATGCTGCTGGGCTTAAAAGCATCACATTTTTATACAAAACCAAAAAAGCAGAGAGTCTGAGTCATTAGAAAAATACTTGCACAGCTGGTAAATTATATTTTCTATGGACTTTCTACATGTGATTCTAAGCACTAAGTATACACATTATTAGGGTCAACCCAAATCCAGGCTGCTGAAAAATCCAAAGTGTTGGAGGATTTAGGATCTTCCTGTGGATTTTGTTGTAGCCTCCACAATCTATGCTTTCATTAAAATAATATATGTTGTAACTTGCCAGGCTCTGAAAGGAGCCTTTACAACGGTAAGCAGTGCACTGTCTCACACACCCTGCAACCCCCAGACTGAAACAATTCTACCAGGATAGGTAGGATAACAGCAATATTTACTCTGTGTCTTTATCTTCTCAGAACAGACTGACCACTGCTTCAGAGGCAAAGGGCTCCTGTGATATGGCCCTGGCCTCTCCCTCAACTGGAAACAGTAATGTTGTGGTGGTTTTAGCAGCAACCATCTACCAGAGAGCACAAAAGGTAAGGACGCCCCAGAGAGGGAGTTAATCAGAGGGGGGGTGTCTGTTACAACCCCATTAAGAGGGGGTGTGCTACTCTGTTCTTTCACCTTGGAAAGTGAGAGTGAAAGAGCCCATCAGAAGTTTGCTTAGCTGGGAAAAGCCACACATCTGCTGCCCATTCTGGTTTTGTCTCAGTGTCTGGAAAGAAGTGCTTGGGTTCTTGTTGCATCTGGACACAGATCTGCTGGAGGTGCTCCTAGCTCCCTGAAGTTCCTAGGATGTTTTGGTTTAAACTCAGACTTGGTTTCATCTCCTCTCCCAGTCATATTTACACACTCCTTTCTTTCTGGCTGTGTTCTCTGCAGCCACCACATCCCTCCCTTTATCTAGTGTGCAGCGCCGAGACCTGCAACAAAGTGGAAGGTTTTTAGTTCCCTTGCCAGTTCACATAGTCCACTCTTGGGAAGCCCTTGAGCTGGAAGAGATTAGAAGGCACGAGCCAATGGCCATTGCTTTTAACTCACATGGTTTTAACAGCCATCCAAGCAGTGCAAACCAGATTTGCACAACTCCAGTCCCAGGTACTGGATGTCGTTGAAAGGATTTTGCTACCAAAATTATGTTCGTTGCAGCAGAACTAAAAGCTGCAGTCAAGAATCAAAGGAATACTTTGCAAGCCACTGTACAAACCCAGAACAAAAAGATGGTCTCTGCCCAAAAATGAGACAAGCTAAAGGTGTCATCTGTTCTGCACAGATGCAACAGCTGCCATGTGTTCTGCACATCAGCTTTGCCACGGGAAAATATTGCACCTAATTACATCCTAAGGTTACAGACAACATGGAGATATGGCTGATGGATGAGCAGCCCAAGGACATAACTGTGTGACAGTGATCCACCAGACTGGGAGGGTATCAGTTCCCTTGCTCCTAGCTGCTGTCATTTTGGTAGACATCCTGGTGACAGTGAGTTTTGAGAAAGGGGATGACAAAGCAGAGTGAGGATCTCTGTAGATGTTTAAAACATGTTGGCTCCGTGTATGAAAGACCTCTTAGGTGATGACATATACAGAGGGAAAAACCTGGTGTCAGGCTGGTGGTCTGCATCACAGCCAGAGCAGAAGTCAGTGTGGATCTGCTGCAAGAGTGAAGAGAGAAAGGGTGATGTGCTTGAAAGAAATGCAAAGCATTCAAACCTCGATCGTTTGTATCTGCTGCTGGAGACACGCAAAGGGGAGGTTAGGACTTTGCAGAGAGCAGGAGTGGTGTAGGTTTGCTATTGCCAGGTGCTGCAAAAAGCAAGCTGTGAGACCTCAGACAGGAGATGATACAAACATGTACTCCATCTTTTCTAATTAACAGCAGCTGCCTTGCTTGCAGAGTGAAGTTCAGGTTACCTTGATAATCATTTTGTCCAGTTTCCCCAAACCAAGCAGCCATCCTTTCTCTGCCTCAGACACACATGCCAGAAAGCAGCAAACACACTCTCCCATGAAACACAACTACTTCTCCCTTTTCACATCGACTTGTCTTCATGTGAAACATGAGAGAAGGCACAAAGAGAAAAGAGCCTGAATGGCTCAGTTTTTCCAGGTGATTTGTGACTAGAATTAGAAGCAGCAGCAGTGTTCTCTTGGGAAGGGGACATCTTTTCAGCACACTAAACAGTTAGGCCTGATTTGCATTTCTAGACACGTTTGGAGGCACAGTAAAGGTGATGAGAAAACAGCTGGATGTAAGGCTGTGAGATCCATCACCATCAACCAGGTGATTCCTCTAGTGTCAGCCTTCAAATAAAAGCCAAGAACACCTTTTGGAGAGTTCAGTCCATCTCACTGTTTCACACACGTTTGTTCTAAGGCATAAGACACCTGCAACAAGCTCTCAAAACCCTGGTGCCCAGAAGTCAGTGAACTTTGGTTTTGCAGTCTGTGTCACAACTGTAAATGACTAATAGACTGAGTTACTCATAATCATTTTTCACCCAGACCTTAGGAATTTCCAGCACGGAGCAAGAGGCAGAAAAGTGAGAGCCACCACTAATAAAATTCCTTGCAATATTCCATACAACATCATCACAATCTCTCACTTACATCAGGCTATAAACAGTTGGGTAGTTTTACAAAGCTGTCTCTCAAATTCTGGCTACTGTTAATAATTCAGGGCAAGCCAACACTTCTCTCATCCCTCCAGCCTTTAGATTCTATGGAGAAAACCACAGGTGTATGTAATAGGATTGAAATGGCATCAAACACTGATTTGAACTACCCATGAGGGCAGTGGAACACTGGCAGAGCTTGCCCAGGGAGGTAGCTGAGGCCCCATCTCTGGAGAGTTTCAAAGGGAGGCTCGACAGGGCCCTGGGCAGCTTGATCTAGTGGAGGATGTCCCTGCTGACTGCAGAGGAGGTTGGACTGGATGAGCTTTGGAGGTCTCTTCCAACCCAAACCATTCTCTGACTCTATGAATTGTAAATTGGGTGCTGTAATTACTCATCTTTGGACTAATGAATGATGTTTATCTGTACAGAAAGAACTGGTGACTGCCTTGTGGCCTGATAAATAAGAAGTTCTCACACCTCACACCAATGCATGCCAGAAATGACAGCCTGGGAATCAATACCAGTTGCTAGTGAGTGAGCTACGTACAAGTATGGACTGAAAATCCGAACAAGCCAGCCCCTGGACTAAAACACAAGACAGGCAATGCTGCCTGCTTAGGGAACTGAAGATTGAAAGAGGTTGTTTCTGCTTTCTCCAACTCCCCCTTCACATCTAGACTGATGTTGTTAGCAATGCTGACTGTAAAATGCAGAACTACATCAATGAAAAGAAAAAGCCCAGAGGAGTGAGGAACTGAGAACAGCTACCTAGGCACTGAGAAGCACTTGTTCAGAAGCAAACCCACAGTGTCTCAAAACTTCTACTCCAAACCAAACTGTCTTAAAACTGAAAGCTGATAAACAGGTGCACCTACCTACCAGCCACCTCTGCCAGGGTTCTCCCACATGCTTGGGGTCGTATTCACCTGCTCTTCTCCTCCTCTGTTTAAAATGAAGTTGGCTCTTTAGGCTCCTGGCTGTGTGTGGGCACAGCCTCCTTCGTGGCCTCAGGATGGTCACTCCTCACCGCTCTTTTCAGGGGATATCTCACTGCCTGGGGCAGACATTTTGCCCAAACTCTACATCTTGTTTTTCAAGGTCAGAGGGAATTCTAAGCAGTCATTCCATCAGAAGTGGGATCCTTGCAGAGCTTTTCTAGCCATTGATTTCTGGAGAGGTGTGAAACGGCTACTTCAAAGTCAGAAAATCATTGAACGCTGACATCTGGCAGTCCTGGGAGAGAAAAAAACTAAGCCTACCTAAGGCCTCTGAGTTATAGGCTAGGACAATAAATAACTCAAAGTTCTGGAGATGACAAAAAGTCTCTCTTAAAATACCTGAGCATCTCAATTCTATGCTTTACACGTTCTCTTTTGAGCTCTTTGTGGCCTTCACAGTCTGACTGCCATTTCTCCAGCCTGATTCCAGTGTCAGGATCCATGTTTACTTATCTGTAAGTCCAAGAAACCCAGGAGATCAGCACTGAAATAATAAGGACTTTATTCACAGGGAGCTGGGGCTGCCAAGTTCCAAGAGTGGCTTTTTGGAGCTGACACATATTTTCTTGGCCTCGCAGCTCTTGCAGCTGTTCAGCATATCTGATATTCATTAACAGCAGCTCTACAATATGCAAATCAAACCCAAGGGCATTTTCACCTATGTTAAGAAGAAACTCTAAAGTAACTTCTTTACAGCTTTGCTGACTTCTTCTTCACAGACTTCAGCTCCTGCAGAAACGTCCTGGCTCCAGCTGCAGACAAGCCAAAGAAGGGGCACCACAGGGTGTTAGAGCTTCACTGGGAGACTGCTTTTGCCAGCAGATAAGGAATGGAACTGGATTTCAGCATAACTCAAACAAAGCCATTTCTGTCTCCATCCTGTAAAGAACCAATCAATAATAGAAAAAGCTGTCAGTTACCTTTTATCTTTTGATAATATTCCTAAATTCAGGGAAAATTATGGTAGCAGAGTGATACTTATAAATATTTTAACTCTATCTACAGTCTATGCATTGAATATTTACTGCAAATTCTTAGTAAGCACAACACATTTAAACAATGTGTTTGGATTTTTGGATAAATATAGAAACCTGAGAGAAAGGTGATCATGTAACTGTTGCAAAGCAGGATGTTTTCAGAGGATGCCTGCTAGAAGCTGTCATTAGAAATACAGATGTTTTGCAAGAACAGTACACTAACAGTCAAGCAAGAACCTGTGTGAGACCTTTCACACATAAATCTCCTGGTGCCTGCAGGCAGGAATCAATGACACGTTTCTTTACACAGCCATTTAACAATTGTCAGACAGACATCTCATGTGCTGGGACCAGAAATTGTCTCTTCTTGCTTGACTTTTATTTTGATGTATGCCATGATTAGGTGTAAAAGTCAAAGACATCTCTTCATACCCAAAGGATACATAAACCCCTTAAGCATAGAGGTACAGGTCAGATCACAGCCTGGGCTGCATCCAAAGGCAGCAGGTTGAGAGAGGTGATTCTGCCCTTCTGCTCTGCTCTGCTGAGATCTCAGAGCTGTGTCCAGCTCTGGAGCCCTCAACACAGGAAGGACATGGACCTGATGGAGTGGGTCCAGATGAGGGCCATAAAAATGATCAGGGAGTTGGAGCACTTCTGCTGTGAGGAGATGCTGAGGTTGCTGGGGGTGTTCAGCCTGGAGAAGAGGAGGCTCCAGACTGACCGAAGAGCAACCTGCCAGTACCTGAAGGGGGCTACAAGCAGGCTGCCGAGGGACTGTTTGCCAAGGCCTGCAGGGACAGGATGAGGGACAATGGTTTGAAATTAGAGAAGAGCAAATTTGGATTGGATGTCAGGAACAAACTCTGTGCCATGAGGGTGGTTGAACACTGGGAAAAGTTGTCCAGGAAGCCAAGTGAGGCCCCATCCCCAGAGATATTCAGGATCAGGCTTGCCAAGGCTCTGAGAAACCTGATCCAGTGAAGGAGGTCCCTGCTGACTGCTGGGGGCTGGACTGGATGACCTTTGGAGGTCCTTTCCAACCCAAACCATTCTGTGATTGTAAGTATCTTTACATACCCTAAAATGTCACTGCTGCAGGACAGGGACTGCTCTCCTTTCTTAGCAATTCAACAAAAACCTGCAAACCACTTCCAAGTTCTGCCTTCCTGCTTTAGAGGGGCATGCAGGCCTCTCACGAGGTACTTGGGAATTACACTCTTAGAAGACCGGGACTCTACATTTCCACTCTGTTCCATCCAGGTTCCCCATCCTGTCATTTACTCATTCTGGTGTCTGAATAAGAGTTCAGTAGCAGAGGTATTCTGCAGAGACAAGATTGCTGCTGTACTGGAAGGCTAAGAATTCCCAAAGCAATCAGAATGTATGGAAAAAGAATTTATGCCTGTAGCCTACGTTTTCAACCACCAGTTACTGCAGCTAAATCCTTACACTTGAATGCAGCATCACTGTCTGGACCAGACCCTTTCCAACCCAGCTCTGCTGATGCTGCTTAAGCTGGTTGTGAGTGCACTGCACAGCCTGCAACGTGCCGGGTTAAAATCCGAGCCCGCACTAATGCGCCTCGCTCCCCAGTGCCTGAGCATTCTGTCCCCAGGCTGCCGCAGGGATTTAGATCTACCAGAGATTTAGTGCTGGGAAAAGCCATTTCCCAAAGAGCCATCTAAGGCAGCAACGAGCTGGGATTAGGTACCCAAAGCCACTTGGCTTCCAGAACTTCATTCACCAGAGAACTACTTTGTGCGAACATAAGCGTTTCAGCAGACTCTTGCTCATAATCACTTTTTTCATTTGAAATGTGCCAAAAGTCAGCTATTTTTGTCAATATTTGAAGAAAAAAAAATTACTACTTCAAGCCTAGAGCTGAAACTCTTTTTTTTTTTTTTTTCTTTTTTGCTGTGATGTTCAGGTAAAAATTAGGGAATAGGAGAATGAACAAACCTTACAGCAGACAGCTGTTTGCACCTTTAAATCTGCAATGAAAACCTCTCTGCAATGCTTATTGCAATGTGGGGGTTTGGGTTTTTTCCCCAAATGTCTGACCTGGGTGCATCTTGGGAATAGCAGAACAAACCTTACAACAGACAGCTGTTTGCACCTTTAAATCTGCAATGAAAACCTCTCTGCAATGCTTACTGCAATCTGGGGGTTTGTTTTCTTTTTTCCCAAATGTCTGACCCAGGTGCATCTTGGTCAACCCCACAGCAATAGAAGTGGGGTGGCAATTTTTGCTTCCCAGTTCTCAAAGGCTACAGCCATAGCATTTAATGATTAGAGAACATGCCACCATTAGTAAGGTATTTCATAGAGAAAAAGGAGTTCCTCACAGGTTGTCTCTCAAGCCTCTACATTGGAAACCTCAGATTCTCTCAAGGCAAACAGCCTGAGCCAAACTTTAAATAAAGCTATTTAGATGCCTGATTTCCTTCTTTTCCCCTTGACTGCAGCCCCAGGTAGTGGGATAGTCACTTAATCATCTTCTACCTGTTCCTGACTTTCCTCATCTTTATGAACTCAGTTTTCCCCTCTGCTTTGCACTTCATTTATCCTGCCTCTGTTTCAGAAAATGGCAAATGACCTGGAGCAGGAACAGCAGCGCTAGAAAGGCACCAAAGGGCTCTTTAATCAAGTCCATTTTCTGCAGGTAGATAAATTTCCAGCAGACTTCCTCAAATTCCTGTCCCCTTTTCCCTTCTGGCCAAACATGATACAATCTTATGTAAGCTTTCACAGCCTCCAAATCAAACTGTGCAAACTTTTGTTAGCTTTTCAAGGGGTTCACAACTGCTTGAGTGATTGAATGAACCAGATCTGCACTTCTTGTTACACCTTTCACTGACTTGCTGGAGTACTGAACAAAGTGGGCTAGCTGAGGCAGCTGGGCTTTGCAGCAGACATGCCCTCCTTGCCTTACTATGCCCAAGTTCAATGCTGCACACTATGTGATGTTACCTGCACGTTCTCCCTCTACTTGACTTTCACCCTCTGTACACCAGGGACCTCTTGTAACTCTCTCCAGCTACTTTCTTTTACACCACCCCTTTCCTTTCTGTCAAAGACTGATTTCCACAAGATGTTTTCCTCATTTTTTTGCCAAAAAAAAAAAACCCAAAAACTACTTCTGTAGGAAATAAATTATTCGGGGCGTCAACATACTTGAACTGGAACTGAGATGGAGGTAGTTATAATGAAATGCTAATAACTGCCAGGAAAATTACAGAGCTGTTCTGAGCTGCTAGAGCTGCCAAGCAGCTGCCAGGAGCACTCTGTGTCTCCCCTACTTTTCATCTAGCTTAGTGATTTTCATCAACCCAGGGCGTAGTGCTTCAATCCCAAACTTTCAGAAAGCATTCCATTGTTGATTGGATGTGTCATTCAAAAGTAATCACCTACTGGACAGGGAAAGAGAGGAATGTTTTTCTGTTGAAACGAGGGCTTTTTATGCGTGCTTAGGGTGTGCTTCAGCATTGAACTTATCTGCTGGCACACCCCTCTGTTGTGTCAACGCCACTCTAAGGGGAGGCTAAGCTAGAAATGAGGCTGCTTCCATGAACACAGAACACTGAGCTGGCCTGCAGTGCACACACCCACAACACTGTACCAATGACATTCACCACTCCCACAGCCCTCTCAGAGGACAGAAATGTGTAGCAGTTGTGTGAAGGAACTCTTCAAGCACATTGGCACTAGAGAAATGGTGAGGCAGAAGCACAACCTTCATTAAAGAGCACTGATGCTGTTGAAGTGCTTCTGTCCCTCGCCCGTCTGCCACCGCCTCCTAGCCACAGGTTAACATGACACAGTTGCTGAAGAATGGTCAAATGTGCTTGAGTAAGAGCTGTGGGAGTGTTGTCCACCAGGAGACAAAAGGCAGTCTGAGCTGCTTCAGCTCCTTGAGGTGAATACTGGTTTGCAGGCTGTGATTTGAGAGTGAAGGTGGCTCAGCAAGTGAAGCTCTGGTCTGTGTAACGAGGGTAGGTTCCTGTACAGTGAGGGTGATGAGATACTGAGCAGCTTGCCCTAGGCGGCCATGAATGCTCCTCCCTGGAGGTGTTCAGTGCCAGGTGGGATGAGGCCTTGAGCAACCTGGTCTAGTGGGAGGTGTCCCTGCCCGTGGCAGGGAGGGGTGGAACTGGATGATTTTTAAAGAGCCTTCCAACCTAAACCATTCCATGAACCTGTGATTCTAGGATTAACTCAACATGTGCATGCCAGAGGCAGCACAGGCTGCTACCCCATCAGGAGCTGGAGCCTCCAGATCCTGTCAGCTCAGGGCATTTCAACACAGCATTGCAGGGGCTTGTGCCCCGCTTGCCATGGCCCTGCCCACGCTCTGTTCTCAGCCATCTCACCACACAGACCCAGCACACAGCACTGGGGGTTTCCAGCAATATCTAACTCCACAGCCATAGCTCAGGCTTTTCTTTAAAACTCAAACCTGAGGCCTTTGTGAGGTTATTCATTATCCGCATCAAAGCCCTGCCCACGGACACTGCCTACTGCGTTTCATCCCAGACAAAAAACCATCTCCAGCCCTTTTCCAGCTCACCCACACGCCAAGCCACGGGGAGGTCACTAACGCACACCTGCCCAGGGCACCTCCTTGCTGCCAGAATCAACCCCAAAAGCACTCAAGGCTGTGGGGAGGGCTCTTCTCTCTGATCAACATAATGAGGAGAGCGCTGGGCACACAGAACACAGAAGGCACTTCTCAGGAACTTTCTTCTGATGCTTGCGATGGTGGCATTCAGAACCAACGCAGAACTGCATTCAAGAGCAAACGACTAAACGTTGTTAAGCACAGGGGCACCAGGTTTGCCATCACCGGAACCTGCCCGAATGGGGCAGCTTACACCCGTGGAACTGGCACCTACGCGGTAGTAAAAGCTCCTCCGCCGCGGCAGGGGACGGCAGACAGGGATCCCGGTCGCAGCAGGCGCCGCTTCCTCAGCATTTCCCGCTCCCACCCCGGCCCCTCCCTGCGGCAGCTCGCGGCCGCTGTGTGCCCGCGGGCAGCTCCCGCCGCAGCGCCGCACTTCCGCCGGCTTCACGGCGGACTTCCG